>DWTU01000775.1:0-15414 GCA_018251515.1 Cecropterus confusis
GTATCGACGGCTCCCATTGACTGATTTTTGTGGAACTTGGAAACGCCATAATAGCGCAAAGGAACCTTAAAGGGTTATAATGAGTTTTTTGGAAGAAAGATGATGAAGAGATCAGAAGACGAAGAGACAAAGACCTTATAATGGCTATAATTATTATAAGAATTGTACAAGAAAAAAACATAATTCATAATTCGGAAAGTACCAGTTACATTTCAATATTGATTGTTGCATAGGCTAGTTATTGAGGAAGGTTTTTGGACTAAAGTTTATTAAAATCGGGTAACTTGCTCGAACACTGCTTGACCCCTCTGGACTATGGAAACCGATACATAAATTAGGTCTATTACAATGGTACGTCATCAGGCTAGCCAAAGATAATAAACCACTGACCGGACCTTTTTCTAGAAAGACTGATGTCAACGACATAACTCAATAACACTACAGATGACAATATACGTAACGTTTGAAGATATATGTAGAAGAGATACAATTACCACATAGGATCTATAACAAGTGTGTACCAGGCCCGTTTGAAACTTCCGATATCCAAGATTTTCCTGCCGCAATAAAATAATTTATGCATCAGATATAATGCACTGAATAATCATTTTGAGCTCAGCTTACCAACAGAGCCCGAGGTGGCCAAAGTTAGAATGGTCAAACAGTTTATAGCAGTTGAAGATTCTTACAACACAATTGAAATATAAATATCTACATACACACAATAATATAACTGTAGAAAACCAACATTAATACCATGAATGAAAATAACTAAACTACTGTGGCCAAATGTCCAAAAAAAGTAACGATTTCTTTCAAAATTTTAAGAAGTCGGTTAAAACGTCCATCAAACTCATACGTTGCTATAGCTAAAACAAATTTTTAGCGATGAAAATTTTCTACAGAGTGCACCAAATGGCATCGAAAAATAATATCTCGCGTTTCGCGCCTCGACCCCGAGACCAGCGAGTGCTTTTGTTTCGAGTGGCTCGGAGATTCATTACACTCACTTATGGCTCATTAGTTCAATTTATATTAATACTGCCCGGCCATTTCAGTACACTACTTTTAGACTATTCAGCTGACTATGATGAATATCTACTTAATAGCAGCGTAAAATTCATACCGATTTCAAATCAATAAAATGCTCCGTAATTTTGTTCTGTTTGCAACAGGTTTTGAAGGTGGTAGAACTCTTTGTGGTTCGACTCCGGAAGCACCACCGCCACACCTATTGCTGCCTAATAACAGCAGTGTTATGCGCTCTGTATTGTTGTTTAAAAGGTGTGGTAAGGGAGACATACTTTTGTGAAACATTCTATCTTAGTCCTCAGGGGTAGCAACGCATCTGTGGCTAACCTTAGGTGAGACTTTGATCTTGCCTAGTATTGATTACAGATGTCCATGAGCAGCAGTAGCCACTTACCATCGAAGCTGATAAAAAAATCCCTACAAAAAAAGGTAAAGTTCTTTTTATGTATGAATAGGTACTTGTCGCGACATTGCGCGCTTAGGTCTTGTACCACGATAAAACTATCCTGTGTTTATCCTGGCCTTGAACTGTGTGAGGTCAGGCCAGATGTGCTAAATTGAATTCAAATACAATGAGTAGTTTTTTGTATGAAAGTGAAAAATTATCCATTCACCCATCCTCGCAATAATTCGCCTCTATAATATTAGTAAGATCATTTGATATTAATCTAGATAGTTATCTAAGTACCTAAACAGGACATGTAAAATGTATATTATGTAGTTTTAATTTTCTTTTGTATTTGTTAGCTAGTGAATATCTGTTTTCTTAAAAAAAAAACAATATCTACTCTATAATTATGCATGGTTTCTTCTCGGCTTTTATGTGATTTACAACATCGAACAAGTTTCAATTATTTAGTCGCAAAGCTTTTAAATTTGCGCGTGATAAGTCTTATAGGTAAATTGGGTGCCAAATGCGTGGTAATGATATTAATTACACTCTACCACTTGTAAAACGAATTAAATAAATGAACGTTAGTTGCAGTGCTATTTACATTATTTTTTACGAACTTCCGTTCGTGTCCTCGCCTGCATGTTGGTCTATACATGTAATAAAACTGGAGAAAAGTTTAATTCTGTACATTGAATAAAAACTAAAAGAAATAGCCCTAGTTGACTTCATACAAGCAACACAAGCCAAAAAACATTTTGAATTTCCTGTCTGTCTGTCTGCTGTGCGGCTTTAACTAAAAAACGAATGGACGGATTTTGATGAAACTTTTTTTGTTATAAAGCTCTTAGTCCTCGGCAACATATAGGCTATAATTTATTTGAAATATTTGTCTGTCTGTCTGTTGTCCGGCCTTCACGCAATAAATACTGGACAGTTGCAAGCGTTGTTTTGTCAATGTCTCCTTGCCATAGAGTAAATTGAATATCAGATATAGAAATTAAAGCCAGCGCCATCTATTGACTACCTGTCAATTATATAGTAGATTATATGTATAGTACAGACACTGATAATTTTAGAGGTTTCTATGTGATGTCGTAAATAAACACATTTTCTTGCGATTTCATTGCAAACGCTGAATAAATCCTATGAGATAGATCAAAATAACGCGTGTATAAATGTTTGTTTCCCTATTCGGTGAAATGTTACTTCAGGAAAACTTGTCAAACAAGTGCAAATTATTTTAAAGTATAATAGGGCATCTATTTATATTAACGCAATGACTCATAGAAGTAAATTAATTGGACCTTTAACAACGCAATTTGCAAGCCCCTGCGCCACTTGAATCTCCCCTATATCCCTTGTAATGTCATTTAGAATAAGTTATGTTATTCAAAATGTACGCACGTACAAAATGACTTTAAAATTTCACATATAAAGGAAATCTATGTAAAATATCATAATTTTAACATTTTTAAACTTTTTAAAATTATTTTCATGATAAACTAAACATGTGACAAACTTTTAAGCTTCTATCTTATCTGTGTTATATACTGTTACAAGATTTGTAAGAATCTCTTGTTGTTTCTTTACAAAATAATAATAACTGCCGACCGTTATTCTGTCACGCATAAATTTCAATTCAGCCTCAAACGGGGAATTAGGTCCACGATCCTTCCAATAAGGAAGAGAAAGATTTTTTAATCTGCGGAGAATAGCTCTGCTCTTTTATTAGTGTTTGCGCCGGCAATTGAGAATATTAAAGTTGATTGGAGCTCACTATAGCAATATTAATATCACAATGAGATGGACATTATATATTGTTGGACTATCACGTGAAATGAATATTTATTTGACCGCCAATATATGCGACTATTTAGTCTTTCTTGGCAAATCAGTAGGTCAATGATAGAGTTGTGATGGAACTAAAACGAAGTCAAAGTTTATCTTTGTGTGTTTACTTTCGTATAATGTGTATGATTATTATTTGTTAATCATACACATTAAGTAAGTAGTAGTTAGTAAGTGAACAAACGAATGAAAAAAAGACACAAAAAATATTTAAGCATTTAAAAAATGTTATACAATCAATAAATAACGTTTTATAACAACGAGATAGAAAATAATCAAGTATAAATACACTTAAGATCCTAGTTTATGGATGTAAGAAGAATTCTAAACGTATGAATGGAAGCAGCTGTATAGAAAACAAAGAATACCAAATATATTAAAGTAATTAAGCTGTTATTTGCAGTAGTTTCTACGTATAGCTGCGAAAATGTTAGAGACAAGTTATGAATGTAGCCTGGTTAGGATTTCAAAAACAGAAAATGGAAATTGAAGTTAACGTCGATCAAAAATTATTATCCTTATAAACTAATTAAGAATATAATTTAGTATTAATATATTAAATTTGTGCAAAATACTCGTCTTTCATTTTTCTATGCATAAAAGCTCTATTCAGAACAAAATTCCAAGTGCAAAACGGTGACAGCTCGTTGGATATCGTGACAGCCAAACCGTTTACGTCACATGTTACATCGAAGCCAAAACTGTGGCGTGTTTTCAAAAGCATAGTTTCCGGAAAATCATAAAATATTTATTCGCCGTATAAAATATTATTACTTCGTTATAAATCGTTATAAATATTATGACTTCGTATGGACTCTGTTAATGCATTGTTGATACCTTATAGATACTCCTGGCGAAGACGCATTTTAATCATAAACACAAGTAATTTAATTATGGAAGAAATGATTTTAGTGTTAAATATTCAACTTAAGATGTTATTTACTATTTTAAATCTTATTTAAACGGTAAGATCTATTATTTCGTACATGCACAATATCACGTGTCAGATCAAATCATAAAACAAGAACTGTCAGAATATACAATAGCCATATTTTCTTGAAATAAATTAATATCGCTGTTAAGATTCTAAATTATTTATTACTTTTTATAGAATCGACAAAAAAGAATATTTACATTATGTTACAGTAAATAATGTGACTTAGTTTTAAATTCACGAGTACACAAGTGGCACAAACCACAATTATCCTCGTGTCAGGGACATTCTCACTAATATATATGGCAAATATATTACTGCGACTGACTATAAAATATGAACATTTAATGTAATGGGAGTTTGGTACTTCACAAATGCGCTATTAAAAATATTTGATACCTGATGTATAATCAGGTATCAAACGGCGGATCCATGTTTTCGTTTTGATAGGATGACACAGCTGATAGGGCGAAAAAAAGGTGACCCTTAAAAGTGATGGATAGATATATCTGTACACGATTTTAGATTTTGGAGAGTAGTTTAGGTCCCCTAACCCTCTCATCTGTAACCGCTACTACCTTATTTTGTTTAAAGATCGGAAATAATGTATCTATTTTTTTCGACTATTCCAAATACCCTTAAACTTTGAATCCAAATATGTCAAGTCAACCTCCAACCTCTCTTATCTTTTGCGTGAGTAGAGGACCTCGAAGCTTTACTAAAACATAATTCGGGACTTACCGTCAAGTCCGGCAGGCCCATTCCGACCAACTTGGCGAGACAGCGCCACACAAACATCCCACGTGCAGCTAGTCTACACCTACATTATTTACACTATCACATTCACAATCACTTATGAACAAAAAATGGAGATGAACGTAAACGTCTTATTGGGTAATTATCCAAAAATCATGTTTTCGTGATAATGTCGCTATGAATCTGTCAGGCAACTAATGACGTCATTAAAATGTGAATCGTAAATGGAAGCTGAGACCTTCCTGCAGCAAAACACGCTTTGGAACATCGGGAACGACTGAAACATCGCGCGGGACACTGACGGTCACGTATGAAAATAGAGATGTGCGAAGCGCTGTTTGGGGTGTGGATGCGGCAATCGAAGCGTACACATTTTATTTCCCCAGAAGAAAACTTTTAAACGTAACTTGTACAATTTTGTAGGTACACTTTTCAAAGCTTTTGATCAATGTTCTAAATTATGTTAAAAAAACAAGGTAAAAAGATAAGAATTATATTTTGCAAAGAAATAGATATTTAAAAATAACAGCCACGTTATAAAAATAACGTTCCTTGTCCTTCTGGATGGGCAGAAATAGACATGTCGTATACAGTATGCGACAAGAAATTTTACAAGAACAACAAAACCTCCAAAACAATACGAATTAGGATCAGGCGCCGCATCGTAAGTAACATGCCGCATCTATAAATTCGGCCATCTATGCCATCAATCGCATATATTTAGATCACAACTACTCACTATACATTTACATGTGTGAAGTGTGTCAATGTGTGCCTTTATGATATGATTGAATGTGTGTTGGTATAGGTACGTAGATAAGACGCATGTGTGGGTGTTGTTGTTTGACATGTAGGGTTGTCTATTTCCGTGAACGTGTTTATCTTCCTGCAAGAGAGTATTAAATGCTACAAGAAAATGGGTTACAAGTTACGACAGTGTGTTACAATGTTTTTGTTTCTCGTTAACAGTGCACTATGGGGAGTAAACGTTAAAAGGGGACGCTGAACAAACTGGAACAGTTGTGTAAACCTTTAAGTTTATAGGTCGTTGCAGATTTAATAATTTACGTCTGGTGCTCATGACGTTGCTTTGCTGATTACGTTAGGTAGAAATAAGGATTTAAAACCGTGTAGGTATACTCTAGTCTGAATTCGTATCCCATGAAATTCGTAATTTCGTCTGAACTTACATACATACTCTACGCACGGATGTCAGGGTTTACGAAGTCAAGAAGCAGGGTTTTGACATGGTTTCACGAATAATACACGCGTATAAAATAAGACCTTATATTCACATTCAGGGGGTGTAATGAAATTTGCACTAAACAGGCCCTTCCGCCCAACAATACTGCTCTTAAACGATATGATTTCTGACGGACCTCAACTGGCAGCCCTGATCGGACGCTCAATAAAAGCACGTAATAAAAAGCGAGAGCAGAAAGAACATTTGCATTAGGGCTAGAGTTTTCTAAATGAACCAGTATGAATCACTGGGCGGCGTGGGCTGCGTGGCCCGCCTGTCATCTCAGCGATTGTTCAGTTACGTGCTGGACTACTTTCAATGCTTTCCACTTCCATTGCTCTACACTAATAATTTGTGTAGTGGGTGCTATGGACACACAAAGATGACTACACAAACACCCAGACCCAGAACAGAAATCTAAATGTAGAATTTAACAGTGCCGGATCTGGAGGGGTGGGGGGGCAAGCCAGGGCCTGTGCCCCGGGCGGCAAGTTCAGAGGGCGGCAAATTTATATAGTAAACTTTGCAAACGGTATGGTAACTTTGCAAATTTAATGGGGCGGGGGCGGCATTTTTCAGTTATTGCCTACCCTAAAAAAAATTGAAGATCCGGGGCTGGAATTTAAAAGTCTGGACATGGATCGATTCTGAGATCCTTGGTTTGGCCGCATGTCGCGAAATAGACGTAGTTTGCTTAGGACAATCACATTTCCTTGGAGACATTCATTCGCCAGTTTTCAATATAGATTAAGAACGAGAATCCTCCATCCTATAAAAATTATGGAATAGAAACAAATATGTAGTGTACCTATGTGTTATGTATTGTGTATACTAAATTGGGAACTATCGGTAAATGGGTTGCCAATAATATGTATATCCGAAATCTATTCGTGAGACACATAGCTCTATGGCACCCACGCTGACGGCTGATAGTGAGTCAAACTTATTTTTCAAGAAATTTGTTCATGTTCAAGTATGAGTGATAAATCTGACGGATTACGCTTTATTTAAATACATAGGAATGCGCAACTTTGTACCAAGTTTTTTTTTATAAAATAAGCACTAAAGGACAGAAAATGCGTTCCTACAAACGCTAAATAAAAGATGAAAGTTTTTAATAAAGAAATCCACCATAATACGGCTTCAAACATTTTTACTACCCACTTCCGGGCTATCTTTTGTGCAAGAACTCTACACCACACTGTTAGATTAGGATTGTTAGAGACAATCGCAAATAAACGTAGCCTCAGTCTTTAGAGATCCACAGGTGGACGACAGGTGGACATAGTCGTCTCCAATGGGGTTTATGCCAATAGTCATATGGGTAGCACCCATGACCGGAATTTTTTCCCTTAGTCGCTCTTACGACATCTACAGAACAACCTAAAAAAATGACCACGTTTTAATGTCTCACCAGGTGTTTAGACTAGTTAATAATAACTTGTTTTGGATATTTATAACATGTTAGGTACGCCAGAGATATAATCAGTAATATTATCGCCCAGAGAGATTATCAACTAGTTTGGCAATTCTCCAATTTCCAATTTTATTTGCCTGCCAGCTGCTAACCATAATCTCAAAAGGTTTTTCAGTAACATGTATTTGTTGAGAAGGTAATCTTTATGTAATTATTATAATAATGCGCTTAATGATAAACAGAATCTATATAAGTAATACGAGTAATTCTCTTTACTATTTTTTTTATTTGTATTCTCATAATGCTTTGTCATAAAAAACACGGATTTCAAACGTATGTTCACAATTTTACGTCTTAATTTCTTAATTCAATGTCTATGCAAAATGAACATTTAAAGTGAATACGTAAAACCGCATTATTACTTGATGATAGCCTCCTCCTTTTTGAAATTAATTAAAAACCATATACTACGAAACAAAAGTATTGGTAATTCTTCCACCGAACCTCTGCCATGAAATGAATGCCCAGTACTAACCAACCGCACAATACCTTTCTCCTACAATTCCCCAGATCATTTGGCATGAAGCCGTGCGCACGTGCGTCGCTCGCCAAGCGGCCGTGTCCGTTCGCAACGGGCGATGATGTCGTGAACGGGTATTGTTGTAAAGCACAGAATTTACGTGAAGTAGAATTACCATAAAGATCATAATCTATGCCGAAAATTATATAAATGTGCACGGTACATTTTAAATCAAATATTACCTGATAAATTAATTTAATTTTAATTCCTATATAATTGTTTGTTTTTTTTTTTTAACACTAGATGAAAATCCTCTTTAATCAAATGATTTCTTGCATATATTGCATTGCATTGTTTAACATGGAAATAGCATACGAAAATGCAGTCCATCTGATGGTAAATGGGTACCGTCACCCATGGACATCTCTAATCAACAATAAAAGTTAGCATGTAACGCATGTATGGCCTTCCACAGATAGGATATCTGTGGAAGGCCATACATGCGTTGCTACAGAATCGCAAAATACATAAGTTCTACCATCGTGAGTTTGAGTAGTAAATGTTCTAGGCCAACTGAATTTACAAAAAAACTTATTGATACTAATTTGTGGGACTCCTATCGACTCATTATACGTTCTCTGTCGTACAAATAGTTATCTTGGATTGGTGCCAGGACGCCACCGCTAGCTTCGGGATACATTTCAAGGACGCTGGAGACTGTAGGATAGTGTGAATGGTGGCCACGCGAATATATTTGAGGAAAGGGTATTTTAGAAAATAGCTGTCATCTGTTGGATATGAAATAAATATAGTAAAAAGAACGTTATACGTACAACTCGAACATATAATTTAAATAGTTTAGTGACTTAAAATAAGTGTAAATAAATGAAATGAGAGATATTTCAGACCTACGTCGTGTACTCAATGTAGTAATAGATTCATTGAGTATTTATTATTATATTGTATTAAATATCAAGTCACATATTTTACAGTTTGGAGTTACATGTTGTACCGTTGCCTAAAGTCGTTAACCGGGAAAATACCGAACATTTGCGTGTTGCGATAAACTAAATTTAAATATCGTCTCTAGCATTCACATGAAACAGAGATTTCTTAATGGATTATTATCTAAGAACGTATTTTCCTTGTAATATTTCAGTTAATATTTGTAATTCATATAAAACTAAAGTATAGTGGTTTTCTGTGATTGTAAAAAACGTTCATATGTCCAATTTCACAATGAACTAAATTGTACCATTAGAGTGACCGATAATGTATAGAAGTGTAAGTGTTTGAAATGTTGTATTGAAATCCCTTTTATAAATACTACCTACCTACCTATTGTACCTGTATTGTACCTACCTACCTATTGTACCTGTATTGTACCTACCTACCTATTGTACCTTATTTTGTTTCGTCTAATATGAACCATTTAAAAAAATATATATTTGTCTTTTATTATAACTATTCTTGCAAACGACTAAAGCGATTTATCAAAGCTACCACGAAAGGTCTTTACTTAGCCAAAGTTTCTCTCTGAAGATACCTAAGTAGCGTGTAACATATAAGTACCTTCTTTAATCATATTTAAAACACGACTCAAAAAAACTGTTATTGTTCAATTCATAGTGAATAAATCATACACTATATATTGACTGTACAACAGGGATGTGACGTAACTCCATAACTGTAACCGAAACTATAGGATATCCGAAATAAAAATTATCCGTAATCATTACCGTATCCGATATAAAGTTTCGGATATGTTTCGAGACAGGTTTTTTTAATTTCATATGGACTTGAAGTTCCATATGGATAACACACATATCCGTGGCGTACATATAAGCAGTGCTGACCTGCGCGACGTCCATGAGGCGGGCGCGCTGCGCGTCCAGGTCGGCCAGGCGGCGCAGCGCGGCGGCGGCGGCGCGGCCCAGCGCCTCCTCGCACTGCCACACGCCCGCCAGCTCCGCCAGCGGCTCCACGCGCGGCGACCACTCCGGGGACTTGCTCTGTACATACGGAGGGGCTCGCTCTAGCTTCGCTGTCGAAGCTTATATGTATGAGCTCCGACTGCCAAGCGTGTGTGCATGCGCCTCGGATGTACGAGAATACATGCGACGAATTCAAAACCTCTCTTTGGAAATTTGATTACTAAGAAAATTTAACAATTTATGGCCGATCTGACTTACAGTGAATTCCGGATTCAGCCAGCCAGACATGTCTGGCATGCTGCATCGAATGCATGGACAGTAACGCATATCTAAATAATTTAATTTAGATTTCTATTTTGGTTGTTTGCGTCTTTACGTGTTTCCTTAGAACCCATGACACACAATATAGCAAGCATCATTATTTAATTAGAAGAAAGTTTTAAGGACACGTATGGATGGGTGCGCGTAACGCCGAGCACGCCCGCAGCCGCCGACGCGGTCACGTTACCTCCGGGGGCGGGTGGCGCACGTCCCGCAGCGACAGGTCCTCGCTGGGCTCGCTGCTGGGCGCCGACGCGCGCTCGTGCACGCGCTCCAGCGACACCGTGCACGCCTGCAGCCGCCGCTCCAATGCACGCGCCTAATACGAACGTACACGCATTATCCAAAATGAATATTTTAAATGTACGTGGATGGCAAAATCCGAAACCATAAGGTATAGGAAAAAGGACCGAAACTAAAAAGGACTTTTGATAAATATATTCCAACACTACAAATAAAACAGAATTAATAAAAAATATATTATTGAGCTATCAAATAGTGTTAATTATAAAGTTCAAACTCTGTTAACACAATTCAACGTATTGGTGAACTAAGCGAATGGGCTCATTTTCAATAAAATTCTTTCCATTAGCCAACAAATTTCTTTGAGATTAAGTCGATTATGTTTACTTCGACTTACCAGAATTAATGCACAATACAAATGACGTTACGTCGGATGGTTTCAATTTAAAATTAGCTGCAATGCTTGTTTTTATAGAATAAACATATAATATAATGTATTTTACTGTGCCCACCTGTTCCTTAACCTTCTCCACCAGCTCCGCGTACTGGTGCTCCTCTTGTTCGCACTTGACGCAAGTCACGTCGCTCTGTTCGACCTTCTCACTCCGCAGCGACTCCATTTCCCCCAGCAGCGCGCGCATCTTGCTATCTCTCTCATCTATCGTCCGCCTCATGTCCTCCAACTGTTCGGATATTTCGTTCTCGCGGACCGCCTTCTGTTCTAGTTGATTCTCCAAATTCTTTATAATATCTCTTAATAACGTTATCTCTTCTTCAGAAGCCTTGAGTTCCTCGTCCGCTGTCGCCTTTCGACTTTCCAAATCAGTTATGATTTGATTCATTTCACGCGTCTGGGCTTCTAGCTGTTCCACCTGATTTATAAATTTTAATATAAGCTACTACAAATGAGTTCACTCTGAAAGTGATATTTTACTACAATTTTACATCAAAATTTCAATTCTACCACTCAATTAATCTACAGAAAATATATATATCTACATATAGTGTCTATATTAGTGTGAAATCTAAGTGCAAAAGCATGCTATTAAGTGTATATTCTACCACTAAAACCACAAGATAGAAGAAAGAAGATTATCGGAAATCAAGATCAAGAAGCAAAAGGGGAAGAAAAGGACGTAACTGTCTTTGGTCAATTTACTCACTATTTTCCTATAGGTATGCCCTAAATTACATTTAGATAACAAGGAGTTACGAATAAAATAAACTTCAGTAAGAGTATCATTGAATCTAGTGTAACTAAACAGTTTATATTAGACAAAATGATCTAAAAGATGTTTCGATTAGTTAAAGATTGAATGAAAACATCTGTTTATAATTAAATAGCAAAGTCGTACAACTTACGTGTGCGTCGTGCTCCCTACAGTTACAATGCGCGAGGCGCAGGCAACGGATCTGCGGGAACGCGCACGCTAATTTCAACATCTTCTTAATTGTTTTTTAAAGCAATAAAGGCTAATTTACCTTGTAACATTGCACGTGTCTCCCTCCAGAATTTGTACGTAAAGCAAACGATGATAAAATTGTTCGGATACAGGTTGTATTGTTAAAGTATTCAATATTAATAAAGGTTTCTATGACAGTTAAATATCGCAACAATTGTAACTATGGAGGTTTAGGATTGTGCAAATGAAAAAGCAACAGAAATGTTAACAATAGCACAAATCGGTGGAAAAGTGATGGCATAGTATTTTGTTAATAATAAATATATATTATTGTTACATTGTGTTTTAGGCTTCACCAGTGTCATTTGAATTCATGAAATTTATTTTTACACAAATTACGTATGATTCGAACATCAATGTTATATCACTTCTCATGCTCCTAGAATTAGATTTCATTTACGATATGCGCCTTTTTTCTATGAGTTGCATAGAAAAGTAAAAATAAAGAAATTATAACACCACATATCATGAGTATTCGTTTCATAGTGTAAATGGATCAATTCTGCGATAATATTAAATACGTTACTAATTATAATTTATTTTAGATGCGATACATCTCAAGTTATGTTAAGTATCGCACAGTGGCATACAACGAGGAACACGCATACGAGAACACTGTACATAGATTGTAAGGATCAAATAAAGGTTAATTGACGCTGACACAAAGCACTTGCCTCCAGAGGCCTTTACCGCAAATAAGACTTGAAACATTTCTTTGACCAATAATTACTTTTGTTTATTTATTCTATATTGTAATTTGACTATCTTATAAAAATATGTTAGTATAATTTGAAATATCAACACAAATAATATTAAATACTATTTACGTAGCGATTTGTTGTAAGGATCTGCGATTAAATATATTAATGAGTGATTTATTACTTTATGAATGCATCACAAACCATAGCCAAATTTTAATAGGTTAATATAATTCCTATTAATTTACTGACATGCGAAAACTTAGTTATTGTGTTAGCATATGCAGGAAACATGGTACATTTCACAATTATACACGTATTTACATCGATAACATTGCCGAAATGCTCGTCTAAACGAAGGAAATCAAGCCATGAAACACTTTGCAAAAAGTTAAGGGTAAAATGTAGCTCGAAATGCTGTAATTGCAAACATCATACGACATTTTTTGGAAGATAAGATACTCTACTGCAGTAGTGTAGTGTGTTCATTAATTTAAATAGTGTCATTCACGGTATAAAAGGTGGAAGTACGTACAGCTGTTCTTTTGACAACTTAGACAAAACTCTTGAGAATTGCCATTGGAATACTACCATAATTGTGTAAGCGCTCATTGTGCATACATACATAAGTGCGCTTTTAACTCTTTATATATATTGTAGGTGTGTATAAGAGGCAGGCAGTTCACTCGATGGTAACTGGTAACCTCCGTTTAGAGACATCTCTAACACTTCTTGTCGACCTCAGATAAAATTAGTCTCACCTGAAGGTGGCCCCGTATGAGTTGTTTCTTTTGAGGGTTACTAGACTTACATGTCTTCTTAAGTACACTCTTAAAACAACAATAACAGAACAACAAACTTAAAACAACAGAACAAAGTAGCACTTAACACTGATGATATTAGGCAGAAAGGGGCGCAACGTCGGTGCCTCTAAGAGTCGAATCACAAAGAGTTCACCGCCCCCACGTGTGGGTAATGAGCATGCTCGTGTAGGTGTGTGCGTGTACGTGTGTGCGTGTGTGTGTGTGGTCACCTCGGAGAGTATCCTGGCGTTGGTGTGCAGGCGCTGCGCGAGGCGCGCGTTGTCGTCGCGCAGGTCGCGCACGCGCGCCGCGAACTCGTCGCGCTCGGCCTCGCGCTCCGCCGCCTGCTCCTCCACGAACTGCCGCGTGGCGCGCAGCTGCCGGTTGGCCGCCTCCAGCTGCGCATGGGACGCGCTTTTTACTTACGCCGGTCATGGGTTGCTAACGTTACTATCGAGTTTGCTGCATGATAGCGTCACGTCTCTATCGCGTTTGTCGCCCGGCTGCCGCTAGTATTCACGTCTATCCACACTGTGTCGCTATTTATACAGCTTTGGAAGTGTATTGTATAACGCTTATAAGCATCCCTAGAAGATCTATAGACTCGCATGAGACAAACCGAAGTGAAAACAGATTTGAAAAGGCATAGCAAGTTCTGAATAACGATATGTCCAATATTTTCATTAATTATTGTCAAAGTTTAAATCAATGAAAGCGTAATTAAAATTGGATTTATTAAAGTTTAATATATTCTGTAATCTACTTTCTAAAAAAAATAAATGTATTAATAGATTAAAATCTTGTACAGTGATTACAACATTCGTAGCTCTAAACGAAAGCCATGCTGCGACGATCACTATGAGATAAAACAATCAGTATAAACTTAACACACTGCCAACCTATATCAAATCATAAAAAGAGTTAAAAGCTGAAACGGAAACTTAATAAAATTACAAAAATTGTGTTTGATGTGCAAAGTGATATACAAACATGAAACATATTCTACATACATGTACAAAAATAAATATAACATAATAAACAACATAACATAATAACAATACAATATAGTTTCAGCGTGCATTTACCTTCGTGCAGCACACCTTATGTACAGGCGAGTGAGTCAGCCGCCTCACCTGCCGTGCGTGCCCACATAATACACAATAGTTGTAAATAATAATTAGTAATAAATATATAACTAATTACATAAACTTATATAAATCGATGATTGAAAATATAACACACAATAAAGTGATTAGTAGGATTATTTTCAATATCACTGTATGATGTGAAGAGGGTGGACGATCATATGGTTATATAATTGGTTAAAATTGATATTATAAAGAAATGATTAGGTCTGTCGTTGAGATTTTCTTTCCTGGAATTATTGCTCAAAATCAACCGGTCCATCCATGGACATTGAACCTTGGATTTGGGCATGGTAATACTACAAATGTGTGTTTTACGTAGAGTTATACATATATGTTAAGTCATACGTGTAAGAAGTTAATATTTTGGTAAGGTACTTCTTGCTATAGTATCATTGAGCATTAGATGGAAAAGAAATATTTAAATAACTAGCAATCTACATATCTTTGACAAAACGAATTAGGTAGAATAGGAGGTTTATAATGTTGGGTGCGGTTCGGTAATTGACCGAAAAGGTACTTTATTCTTTATGTAGATAAAACATGGCAGGCCGGTCATCATTCTGAGACGACTGACAGAACTTTCCGACATCGATCGTAGGATCTTAATGTCGAATGTGTAGTGTCGCGTGTAACACTGGGAGGTAGCGTCTTCGTGTTGGT
>DWTU01000776.1:0-15409 GCA_018251515.1 Cecropterus confusis
AGTGTTTCTCAATCATAACATAACGGTCGAGTGAATCACATCCACAATGCAAATGTATCAGTGTTATCTATCGTGATGTCGATTACGAGTCAGTCTCCCCTGTTGTTTCAGCCTATTTATCTATCGGATATCTATGTATCTAGAGGGTATGCTAGCTTTGATCATAGGGCTGCCATCTTTTGTGCATCATCTCTGCACTTTCAGATAAATTTTATATGTAGTGTATTTGACATAAAGTAAATGAATAATCTTTTCTGGTATGTAAGGACTACATATCCCGTATTTGTTCTTCAGAACTCTCATCGTGCGAAAACACGTTTTAAGTTTTAAGAGGCTCAAATTAAAATAACTTTTTAAGTTGATGAAAGCTTTGTAATATGGAGTAATAATAAGGCTTTATTTAATATTAGTTGCCGCGCTGAAAACAAACTCCGGTCCCATTTCAATTGTAGGGTCCCTGAAAGATAGATAGTAAAGAAAAGCTCTTTATTATTTATTTTTCAGGGACCTAACGATAGCAACTGTTCGTAGATATATATTTTTTTAACTTGTCATAATATAAAACCAATAAAAATGTATCAATTGGTAGTGACGAACAGACGTAACATACCCAGACATGTGTCTGTAAAATTCATAAAAAAGTTCCGCTCTGAACATTATACCAGCTTCTAATTGCGATTGTTTACTAATTGTTATTAAAATATTTATTAAAGGCTTACAATAACTTTGGGGAACATCTACCGAAATTGTACATAACTATGTCATTCCCGCCGTCCGCTTTGGTCACATTTACAACGGTAACGAGTATATTTCAACGAAATCCGACCAATGGTTTTTGCGTGCAACAGTGAACAACATACATACATCATCCATACATTCGCCATTATTAAGATTTTTCATAGATTGAGTCAACAACGTGCCTTCTAATTAGTTTCGTATTGTTTCCTAGTCTATTTAACACGTAAACTTAATAGGGTAACTATTAATTAACTACTTAACGAAAGGCAAGGTTCAAAGGCTAAAGGCAACATGGTCATTCAGAGGTAGCCCTACGTGTTCATTGTTCCAGGCCAGTGCTTCTTCATCACTCGCCGGCCCCACTACTGCGGGACTGGTGTCTGAAAGCTTGGCCCGCATTTCTAACAATAACGCTATTAATGTAATCGCAATCCGGGAGAAACGACGTCGCGATCTTATATATTTTCAGTAACACAGTGAGTTAAAGAGATAAAAAGCTTTTACCTAATAGTACCTAATCGAGTACTATTTTAAATATGTGTGCGTTATTTTAAATATGTGTGCGTATGTTTACGTACGTGCTGTGCTTAACCAATTAGTATGCAGTGAGGTGTTAGTAAAATTTAATCAACCGCTGAAGTGAAATACGTTTTCCGCTTAATTAAGCTTATTCCGACGGTAACTGCTCGAGTTAGTAATTTTCTTGAAATGTACAAAGTGCCTACATTAAACTCGCGTATTCGCATAATTAATTATAATATTGAATAGTCAAGATTCAACTTAGTTATGTAATTGTGCATAATTCAAATGTTAAGTGTAAAGGCTGTTGTTTTATCATTAAGTGACCTTAAAAAATTGCTTTGATGCTACTATTCACAATTTGAAAAGTAGTGTCATACAATATTATTGAAATTTTTAGTTTACTTGTACTGTTGTGTGTAAATTTTAAGTTACTATGTGATAATTTCCATATAATACTTACTATCTTGGCACGAAATTAGAATATGTATTGAGTTATGGATCTTAATTTTGTTAGTTAATAGATAAGTGTTTCATAGGTATGTCCATGAGTTTGTCAAAATTAAAAGAATTCGAACAATTCTTTCTGGTGGAGAAATTATACTTACAGAGTATTTAAATAAGTTATTTTTATTTGAAAATGAAATTACACATATTTCAAAAATGAAATATTACGTTCATACATATTACATACATAGCAAAAAGGTTTTTTCACTGGTGACTCAAACATTTCATACATTTACTTTCAATACCACCATTAAAACCAATTTACAATCAACCTACCACAGAAAATGTGTGGATGGTGATTAATATACTTATACAGACCTACTAATTTATGCCAATCATAACACAATATAAAATCGACAATCAGCAGATATTTTTATCTTGTGTTTACAAATAAAATGCTTTACATTTTCACTTAAAACTAACCAGCTAAAAGTTGAATACTGGTTATATTCAAAGCAATATAATAATCTATTGCATAAATATCTAAGGAAGATTAATGCAATAAACCATATTATACTTTGATATCAAGGGTAGACTAAGGAAAGATTGTACATTCTGAAGTATAAAAATTCTTGTGAAAATGTACCACTAATGTTCAAGATCCTAATACCAGTAAGGCTGTACACCCGCACAGCCTTAACATGATTAAATTTATCATTTTGATAAATGTTAACCATAACATGATTAAATTTACATTACACAGGCACAGTTTTTGCATTAAATAACAGTAACATTATCTAATAGGCACCAGCTTCTCAGCTGGTAGAAGTTTAACTACGCAATCTGTGCAATAGTCAGTGCCTGCATTATCAGTCCATCTCGCTCCGAGAAAGCCTGTTTTTTGACATCCAACACAGAGGATGTTAGTTTGAAAAACAGGTGACGTCTCATCAAGTAACCTCTGTTCTCTGGCCGCTTTAAGTAAATCCAACATGTATTTATTACCATTCTTGTTTTCAAATAATGATATTGAATCGTAGACCTCACTGCCCTCAAAAGGGTCCTCCATTTTCACTGGTACATGTAGATGTGGGAAGAATGTAGATTTTTTGTACAAGAAATTCTTTGTTTTTTCCTTGTTTATTCGCTTGGGTGCCCGCCCTGGTATGGGTAAACCTGCTTTGGCTAACTTAGCAAAGTATTTCTGCAGCCTACTCATAACCTGAAGGGGTGTTCTTGTACCTAATGCATCAGCGATCTTTTTACATCTCCCAGGTTCTACTTCTGGGTATATTTCAAGTAATTCTTCTAATCTTCGTTGCTCTTCACATGACCACAGCTGGTTGAACGTCTCAGGCTTACTATCGGTGAATTTTCGCCCTCTGACTTTAGTCTCGTCATCGTCTTTAGTCATGTTAATGCTTTTGAGACTATGGTCTTCACTCAATGTATCTATTCCATATTTACCCCAATCTAGCTGTGGAATGTTGGCAATGGTTTGTCTTGGTGGGAAGTTGACGTTCAATTCTTTCAGGTCCTTCACAAAGTCCAGTGGGTCAGCTAATGCCTTGTTTTGATTTTCTACCAGACTTTCAATATCCTGTAACGCCTGCACTTTCTGTGCTTCTAATTTGACTATATATTTTAAAAGTTCAGAATATTCTTTATTGCCACGTATAGCTAAATGGTCCGTTTCAAAATAAAATTCACCCTCAGAATCTGAGTTTCCGCAGTCCGTATCCATGATTAACTGAAAATAACGAGTGATTTATGTTAAAAACTTGCAATAGTGGAATATAGTTGCAAGCAAAAAAAAATGATTTAACACATGAAAACAATGTCTAGTGTTAAAATAACTGGAAGCCCAAAAAGATTAAGTGTAAAGTTAAAAAACAAACTGCACAGTGTACAACACATTAAATGCAAACCTGAGAATCGGAGTTCTTCGCTGGAAGGGTGGACTCAGCGGTAAGTATAATAACTGTTTTTGCACCTCTTTTGTGCTTTAAACGTATTTCTAAAGGAACATGCACTACTGTTCGTTAGCAAGTAAATATAATAATCTGAATTCACGTGTGTTATTACTAATTACTGGAGCCATTTTACGCAAATATAGCGCATTAATGTTCCATATAACATCACGTTAAAGTCAATGTCAAAGTAATGTCAAAAATGACAATAACGGTCTACAGTTGCGTAACTTAAATAGAATGCCACTAAATATGTTTAATAATATAAAATATATGTATTTATAAATATTTATTTCAGATTTAAAAATAAAATTACGCATAGCAAATCTTCTTTGCTGCAAAACAAGTTTTTAAAACAGTATTGTTTCCCGTGGAAAATCACGCCATCTGTCAGGAACAACGTGAACTTACTAGAACGTCTTGTTTTCTACAGATGGCGTGATTTTCACTGTGTTCGAGGCAAGTTGAAATCAACCTGCCATGAACAACGAAATAATTCGTACACTTTTACATAGAGGTCGCTGTGACGTTCTAATCTTACATCGTAACGCCCATTCAGGTGTTTATAATATTCAAATTATATTGTGTACATTTTTCTATACAACAAATTTAACGAATTGAACAAATATACACTTAAAGATCAATTCACTCTAAATGACTCCAATATGCAATTTCTGGGCACGTATTAAACTAAAACAGGCGGTATTTAAAATAAAATAGAACCTAGTTTATGAAAAATTAAGAACGTAATTGTAGTCATAACGCTTCGAAAATAAATTACGATAAAATGAACATCTACAATATACCTTTTTGCTGTGCACGTCTTGAAGAGTGTAAATGCGTTTTTGTAAATCTTAATTAATTTCATATGTTACAAATGTCTAAGAAGCGGTTACTTTTATTGACATCGAAATACCTTTATATGGGCATCACACAAGAGAATAACTGAGAATATGTTTATAATGATTTATGAAGTGTTTTTTTTTTTTTTGTAGAATTGGTTCAAAGTAATCTACGCTACTTAACTATATAATGTTCACTTTCAGCTGAAAAAAGTCGTCACTCCGAGTTCTGAAATTTATTTTTATTGTCTTGGGGGCTAGTAATTACACCAACGTCCTTGCCCTACAAAGACATGGCTTTTCAAACCGGACGGATGTTACGTACAAAAGGTGAAATTGTTCAGAACTTAGAAGTAAATCTGTAAAAGAAATATAAAATTACAAATTAACTTGTAGTATCTATCTTGGGATTTTTTCGTAAATAATTTTAGACACAAAATAAAATATATAACTATTAAGTAATGCTTTTAAAATGGATAGTAAAGTTTTTTTTATCGGTTGGAAACGTGATTAAAATACCAGTAAACCGCGATAGGAAACGACTTCGATCCTCTGAATATACGCGCGATACTTCGCCAATATTAAATTGAATTATTATTTACACCGGTTCTGTCTCACTATGATGCCATTAAACTTTAAAGGTAATATTTATTATAAATATAATATAAGTCTAATAAATAATTTGATAGTAAATTACAAGAAAAAACCAAAACCTATTGACAGGTAAATATTTCAATCTTTAGTGTTAAACAACATAAAATGAATATAATTTATTTGTAAAATACTACTCTTATTTATTTTGATAACTTTTCAAAGTCATTAGTGCATTAATTATATTATTGGGTATATCATTTTGTTATAAATGAAGATTTAGGAGTGAAACTTCAGTATATAAGATTTTCAAAAATAATATACGAGAAACTTGTGACACATTTTTATTTAAATATTATTTTATATTACATGTTTATGATTTATTGCGAGTTCTGCTGTGTGCAATTGCGAATTTATAAGCTTTGTGATTTGCGAAGTGAAAATATTAAAAATCATATATAAATCCAAGTCCTAAATTATAATATTTTCGTCCTTCAAGATCAAATCATACTTAAAATTATTATTAATTATATTAAATGACACATATTTTGATATTAGTTGTTGGTGCTTATTGGTATAATTTAAGTGTTTTAATTATATGAATACCATCCTCCCTCTTCAATTTATATCAATATTTATTATAGCTCCGTGTTAAAATGAAATCAAACATGTTGTTATTCTCACTTTTACCTTACATTTTTATCACGTCGCTGTGCTTGTTGATTCGGAAGAGATTTGTACAATCTTAACGAAAATTATCAATTTAATGCTATATTGAAAATTTATAAATCATGACGGAAGCCCGCGATAAGTATGTTTCTTGTACGACATTTGATTGGAAATTATTATGATCTTTGATTTACGATGCAAAGGATTCCCCTGTGTATTCGTCGATTCGTGATATCCTCAGCAGATGTCAGCTTATGCTTTGGATTCAAGGAATACATTTCACAGATTACGGCACCTTCTCTAGTCAGATTACAAAAAAAAATCATTATTTCAGTGAAACCTTCTTGTACTGTATCAACAGCATCAGATGATAATATATTGGCAAGTGTAGGTATTAATACCAATAAATTAAATTGTTAATTTCTTATTGTTTTGTATTTATAAACAAACTTATACATTTTTTACTTAAAAATTTAATATAAAAAATACTAATTCAGTACGGACTCAGAAAATCCTTACTGTAATTTTCATAGATAATAGCTATTTTAGCTTATGGTTTCGGATCTTTATAATTTCTCATAAGGGATTTCACATTATACTTAATTAACTTTTTGAGAAACCACTTTGATAACAATTACAATAGTTAATTTTCGTGGAAAAAAGTGTTTTATTTACTCAGCATATAGCATTTTGTATTAAATTAGCGGAGAAAATATTTACTATTTTAAGTAAATAGTCAATGTAATATTTCATAATATGCTGCTGTTGATACAGGTTCCTAGATATTTCATTGCAGTTCGTCGTAGTGCGTTGGAAATAGTGCGTTGTCTGTTCACGCTTTACTATTGTGTGTCGTTGCAGATCTGAGACCAAAGGGCCGTGGGCGCCCGCAACGCATCTTGCTGGGCGTGTGGCCCGACGAGCACATCCGCGGCGTCATCCGCGCCGTCGTCTTCCGCGACACGCACGCACACTCCGCTCACCACATCAAGGAGGAGGTGCTGCCCTATCCCTCGATCACGGTCAGTATCGCGAACTCCATCGGTGCTCGGACGATCACCACTTATAACTTTAATTCATTTTCTCTCTTATTGAACGTGCTCGCGATTCTTCAATAGTGTCCATCGCTATGCGATTTTTATAATCAACAGGCCCGCGTGTCGCATCGCTTTAGCTTTAATTATAATTTCATGGACCCTGTCAGGTTATTGGTTAATATTTTGTATTGTTCGCCAATTTTTGCCCATATTACGAAGCAACGTTGCGTGTTCGATTCCTCAGTCCGTTCTCCGGGAATACGATCGCCGCTTTCGTTTCGTAACTACGTAACGCTGTGCAGCTACACGGAAACTTCCTCGTAGTGGACTCTAAATGAAAGCATTGAACGTGTCGACGTGTGCGTGTTGCAGGACGGGCTGACCGTGGGCAACGCGTACGGGCCGGTGGCGTGCGGCAACGGGCGCGAGGGCGGCGTGTCGCCGAACGCAGCCGCGGCCGCCGCCGTGGCCGCTGTGGCGCACGGCATCCGTCGCCAGATGTGCAACATGGTGGTCGCCGCCCAGCGACCGCCGGACCACCCGCCGCACCTCGGACTCCCGCCGCTCCCGCTTCAATCGCCTCGCCTGCCCCCGCCGCTCTCCGCCGGACTGAAATCGCCGCTATGCTCGCCCCCGCCGCCCGGCCACGCGCTGGAGCCGCCCAAGCCCGCCGACCCGTTCCGCCCGTTCGCGTCGCCCCGCCCCGACGGCCGCTACGGTGAGCGCGACATGGTGACCGAGCTGTCCGACATGGGCCCGCCGAAGACGCCGGTGAGCTCGGCCAAGAACGGCAAGGAGATGTCGCCGGCCGTGCCGGTGAAGATGGAGCTGCCGGCCGGCGAGGCGCGCGCGGAGAACATGTGAAGCGAGGCCGCGGGCGCGGCGCCCGGCCCCACCGCCATGCCGCCGCCGCTGCCCGCTTACCCGTACTTCGTGCCCAACCGCAACTCCGTGGGCTACTTCTAGGCGTCGCCCGGATCGACGCCCGCCGTATTTTTTGTGACGATTTCGTCGGCATTACTTTGATTATATTTAATTGATTATTATTTAAAGTGGACTCGCTGTGCAATACGTTGCTTGTTGTTTAGTTATGTTTAGTTACGAATATTATGAAGGATTATTTTAGTTTAATTCCTATCGATATTTTTGTATACGTCATCGTTTATGTATTGATTTGTTCCAGTGACTTGATTTAAGTATATTTAGTGGAGGGAGGAACGAGGGGGGAGCGGCCGGTAAGTCCGCCGCTCCGCGCTCGCGCTACATGTTAACTTTGCGTGTAAGCTTGAATTACAAACTAGATCCATCTGTGAACGTAGAGATATCAAAATTTAAAACATTCGGCCCGTTTCAAAAAGACTGTTCGGTATACCTTTTCATTATAGTTCAGCGACATAACATTCGCGTAAGGCAAATTATATTAGCTCTAGACGTGTAATCTTAATTAAACTTGTAGATGTAACTATCTTTGATCGTAATCGTGTCTGGTCGGTGTCAATTTATCTACTAGCATCGTAGTGAGTGTGTGTGTTGCTTTCGGCTTCTCCGGGCCACCACCGTCACTCCGTGCAGCGTCACATCCGAGTAGACTTAGTGATCGCCAAATGTAATATAGATGTATCTTAGCCAGTAGTGATTGTTCCAAATGTTAGGCTAACTTAGATGTCCAGGGCTCGACCGACCTCTCTGCATTAACTTTAGCTCTGCATGCTAAGCTTTATGTGTTTTAAATATAATATATCTATAGTAATCCCGCATTTATAATAGTCTATTTTCGAATCGCGGTAACACTACAATTACAAACGTGATTCCAGGGTGAATGTATTTTTCATGAAGTTCGTATCGTTCATTTTCTGATTTGCGGTTCACGATGATAAATGATACAAGATAATGCATCGCTGATCGGAATCTCGTTAAAGTTTTTCGCACACCTTTTGATAGGAGACCGTCTGACGAGCGAGCTACGTGGCCTAGTGTTATCGCGTTTGAAGCATATCTAAGGATAATCGTTAATCGTAAATTAAATGTGACAATTTTGTTAGTTAATGTGCGGAGGAGAATCGGCTAGCCCGCGACGGGCCCCGGCCAGCGTCGCCTAGCTAAAGTATACATTTCAATTTACTTAGATTAGCTGTGTAACTGTAGCTATGGGCTCCGAGCCGACGACCCCGGCGGCCCGGGCCGCCCGTGTCCTCGGCGCGGGAACATTCATTAAGGTGTATATGTACAAATTTATTTTATCCACACCTTTCCAGGATGCAAAGTTATTTTTGATTAATCTTTTCGGCGGGAAAATTTATTAGTGATCTTCTTGCCGCTAAGGGTATACCATGACTTTAGATATCGTCGGTGAATTGGTTGTCGTTGGCTCCATCGTGGCTCACTGAGGGGCTCGGCCCCGGGGCGCCGCCCGGCGAGTGCCGCACGCGGGTATGATAGTCTTGAGTGGCCTTGATATCTCACTAATGTTTGGGGTTCGGGTTCGGTTGAAGTTTGGAAATTAGTGTATAAAAAAGAGACCAAATTATTAAAAAATACATTTGCGATTCACATCTAACGTTGAACTTTTGGCTATCCTTTTGGAAATAAAGTTATTCTAGGAAAAAATTTAAAAAAGTTATATACGGCCTATACGTTTCGGATGAATTGCGTAAATTTTGGTAAATGTTACTACGCATATTTTCTATTGTGTAAGTCTAGGCTAATGTGTTCAAAAACTAAATTTAAAATTTTTGAAATTGTAGAAAGTGCCTTCCAAATGTTTGACCACGGTAAGTGTTGGATTGCGAGCGGCGATGAAGGGAGCTCGCGCGGCGGCGGCGCGGTGCGCGCGCGACTTCTGCGCGGCTCCCGCACGGCACCCGCACGGTGTCCCTTCGGGAATCGCGCGGAGGTCGCCGAGACCGTGACGCCGCCGAACGTGCATCGTGCGTAACTGTAAAGAGTTAGAATTATAAAAATTCAAAATTATTATATAAAATTAAATACATATGACTATTATATAGTGAAAAATATACTAAAAATTATATATTTGGCCGAAGTGGTTATACCCTGACAAGGCAAGCGTTAGCTGACTATTCGGCGTCAAAATTAATTATCTATTTGTTTACTCTGACTAATATCAATCGGAAAACAATGCAAACGTTGCAATGTGCCATTTGTTTGAACTGAGTATGTTCATTTTTGTATCACATTTGGATTTCGTAGTTATAATTATAAACATTAATTAATTTATTGTACTGGATGAAAAGTATACATTTCGATTACATAAATGTAAGTGAACTATGTTATTTTCGTGATAGTTAAGTAAAGATTTACTTGTAGTAATATTGTACCTACACCTAAAGAGGCGGTTTTGGTTGGTACTCTATGTGTATTACGCGTTAATTTATGAT
Source organism: Cecropterus confusis (assembly GCA_018251515.1). NCBI lineage: Eukaryota > Metazoa > Arthropoda > Insecta > Lepidoptera > Hesperiidae > Cecropterus > Cecropterus confusis. The sequence continues at coordinate 10,209 of DWTU01000776.1, forward strand.
TATAATAGCTAATTAAATCATTACTGGCGACACGCACCATGTGTTTTCTGCATGACAACTATTCTCATCTCTTCTTTTGTGATAAAAATATATTTTAAATATTTTATTTATAAAAAATAATACTTGTAAAGAACAACTTGGAGGTATCGCGGGCGCCAGTGGCGCCTGCTTGAGTTACTGTTTACTGTGTGGTTATTTATTTTTAGTTGGAAGTTCCGCTAAAGGCTCATCGTTTACCGTTAATGCTGCCTCTGTAACCTGTCGAGCAACCAAAAACATATTTTCAATTGATCTATTATATTTCATGTGACTGTTTAGTTTTTAAGTAGCGATGTTCTCGGTGGATATCTACTATGAAATAGGATATGTAAGTAATCTCATCGCTTTCGGCTCTAACAAATGATTTTGTATTGCATATCATTAGCAATTTCCGACCTATCGGCGTGTTTGTCCAATCCCGTGCAAGTTTATATCTCTTGAGATAATATCCTTATTCTTCCATTTAAATAGCGTTTAAGGTCATTTCATTGTGTATCAGTTTGTTATATATAAAATATTATATATTACATGTCCATTGTCCACGTTCCAACGATACATTTGTCATCGTAAGTTTAACCCGAAACGAAACAAACACGCCGGAAACATTATGAAATAACAATTTAGTTTATCGATATCAATAAATATCTGTATTTATTATCGTTAAAACGATTATGTTATTTCAGTAGGTGTTTCGATTAATTGTTGTTAAGATTTTTTTCAATACCTGTGTTCCTGATGTATTTACTATTATGTATTAATGTGTAAAGCTACATTAAAATATTACACGTTCGTGATCAATGGTGTTTAGTTTAGAGTTACTGTAAGTGTGCTGTCATCGATGTAATAGACCGTATCGGTGTTGTCTGAACGAACGAATAAGTATTCCGCTTGTTACCTTGGCTTCGATGTTCTTGTGGCTTGAAGGCAAATGCCTCGCCATTTTTGAGCTTCCGATCACAATTCTCTAAGGCCTCGTAGGCGATACGATGATATTTCGGCACGTTAAATGCCCTCACACCATTCGTTCGGACAGCGCGAATGACGAGGTAATTTTTTCTGCATATGTCTATTATAAAGTACAATTAATCGGTGTAATTCAATGTAATCAGTTATCTAAAATTTTAATGTAGTTGACAGTATCCAAGTAACAAAGTTGAAAATTCTTTAGTGTCTTTTTGTCTGATCAATGTAGTAAGTATATCAATATTACATTCAGTAATTTTTAAGTTCGTTATTGTCACAGTGTACCGTTGTCTGATAAATATATAAAAATAGAGCAGAATGTGGTTTCATTTCAATAACCTCTCCTTTTTATTATATTATATAACTATTATAATTTTGCTGCGTTACCTTTTTATCACTAAAACAAAGCCGCTCATTCCACTGTACTTATCATTACATGAACATGTAAATCGCCTACACAATAATAATATTACCTAAAGTGAATGTACAATTATTACATTACAATATAAAGTATAAAAATATGCGAATATCAAATATACTTAAGAAAAAATTTAAACTAGAAAACTGCAGCGGTATATTATGAAATTGCTATTCGACAATAGGTGGCGCTACATGACCTCAGTACTATCATTGCTCACTAGATGTTGCTGATGGCACACTGTTTCGCTACTTGATACAAGATGGCGCTGCGTTTTCCTTCGACACCAATCAATTTTTAAAAAAATCGTAGCTACTTAAAATTATTCAAAGTGCACATTCACTTTTTCATTGATACATGTACTTAGAGCGTAAGTAATTGCAATTTCCTTCGTATCATAAGGCACTAGGAAAAAACTTTGGTAAATGTATCCAAATTAGATGTCGGGATTATCCTGGAAGTCAATGATGAAAGTGTTGCTATCGCTGAAGACTGATATTGAATGAATTATTATTTATTACAAAATAATCGCTAATGACGTATGTATGTAATGCCGAACTACACTTCTACGGCCCGCCACACGGACTACTCGAGCAGTTACCCCGTTATCGACATACACAGACCGCTCTTGCAGTTAGCAATTTCAATTTTAATTCAAATTAGTGGAATGAAGAGCGGGGCGGAGGTAACTGTACGAGAGCAGTCGAAAGCTCGAGCAGTTTATGCCTGACAACTGCTTGACCGCACCATGAAAATTCACCGTGCTGCCAACCGTCCGAAGCAGTTGTAACTGCTAGATCGGTTCGTGTTTTAGTACTTAGAAGTCTGAAGTTGTTGAAGAAGCCGTCGATACTGGCTGCTTCAAGCTGCCCGTGTGTGGCTGGCCTACCTGTTACCCAAAGACCACGAAACATCACCACCACGTTTCAAATCATTTCAAATTTTAAGCGATTTTTGTAGATATCGCTATTTGGAGCGAATTTTCGTAGCCTCGATTTTATGACAAACATATAGGTAAATTAGATCTGACACTTAAAACCCAAAACGAACGACGCTTGAAGCGATTATCTCGTGGGCTTTTAGGTCAGTTGCAAAACATATATAACGTTTTGAATCAAATTGATGATAATTACATTCATCACTTTTATAGTTCCGGTTTACCTTTTGACTGCTTAGTTTATATTAATCTTTTAACCGCCCGACTTTATATCACTTGTCGTGTCCCCAGCGCCCGGCATAGGGAATCGAGAAACACATACATCAAAGAGGGATGTACAATACTTAACTTTTTCGTAGTCGATATTTCGTTGTAATAATGGAATTCACTTGTGTGGTTAACTAACAACTTATACTACTTACCCTACGAAATAATAATACTTTTTAAGGCGGGTAAGCTAGTATAACAAGAAGTTTTAAAAGATTTGAACGATTTATTTATTATCTAGTATTTGAGTTATTATCAACTACTTTGCACACAATTCAATCGAAAGATAAACTTTGCCATTATTTTTACACATTAAGTTAATACGTGTTTTCATTTTCATCTTTATTCTAGGAACAACAAACATGAAAGTAAAAAAATATTAATTCTTATGTAGTCATTATAATAAATGTCATAACACTGACGGAAAATTGTAGATTCTATTCTAAAAAGACAATTTTATATTGATTTATGTTGAATTAGTATCGATAAATCTTGGTATATGCCCCATTCCTCGTGTCGGATTATGGCGACATGGGCGCTGCACATGAATGCAATTTTCTAAAAATTATGCTCATAATTCTTAATAATCTTCATAATCTTACTTTGGATTTTATTTTTATGATTTCTAACACTAAAGTGTATTAAATTGTTTATGATTATTTAATTAACTATTTACCTATTTAAATAATCTTTTTGATAGAATCCGTCGTACTGATAATGAAAAAAGCAAATTAAACGAGCTGTAGTATTTGGTCGTAAATATTGACTCATGCGAAATGGACCCGAAAATTTTTGTCCGATAAATGCAACGTAAGCGGTTGAATGGTTAAAATACCAATTCAATTTATTGTTACAGGGCATTCATTCAAAATTTAACATCTGTATTAAAATCACAGGCCTTTTACCTATTCTGCTAGACGGGTCTCTTAGTGAAACTCAGTTACTAATAACTACTCATCCAACTGCTGATCGCCCGACGCTCCTTTACTCATTGACTACTTGAATTGTCAACGTTCCTTGACTTTATAGGTCGGCAGGGACCTCACACAAGCCGTAAGGCTACGTGCACCTTGATCACGGATTAATATATACTGTTTTCATAGAATACAACAAGATGGTAGCAATAGTATCGTCGGAGGGCGAGGAGATCAAGCTGGAGCGCCCGGTGCGCGCGGAGGGCTCGGTGGAGACGTGGCTCACATCGCTGCTGCAATCAGCGCAGAGCAGCCTACACTCCATCATCCGCAACGCCGTGTCCTTCATCAACGACCCCGCCTTCAACCTGCTTCTGTTCTTGGACAAAATGCCGGCGCAGGTTACATTATACGTATTTTTGTAAAAATCGAAGATATCGCTGTGGGCCACTTCTGTATCCTGACTTTTTAAGTTTATTATTATCTGCTACTCAAGTACGGGTAAATAATTAAAATTTTCTAGTTATGTTCAAGTCGTGTGGTATCGGTTTCAAATAGCACAATTCCTTCTGTTCAAGTCGTGTGGTATCGGTTTCAAATAGCACAATTCCTTCTGTTTCCTTGGCTATGATAGAAGACAACTAAAGGAGAAAATCCAAGGGTGAAAATACTGCGATCACCAACACGTATGCCAAGCGCGGTAACTATTAACACTAGAAGCGGCATATGTCCAGCATTGGCGCCGAAAAGGCTGATAGATTAGTCTCGTTACTAAATACTTACAAAAATAAAAACCGATAATCCAAGAGACTATATTATAATTAATTATTCATTCACTGAAACACCAAAAAAAATTGTTGTTGTTGTTTATTGAGTCTATATCTCTGTGTTTGTTGTAAAAAATGATTTATGTTAATGACGATGTACTAAGGTATATAGTCATTAATATAAAGTATCGTGTTACTAAAAGTTTATACTTTTTCTAGGTTGGACTCCTTGGTATTCAGATAATTTGGACAAGAGACGCAGAGCTTGCTCTTATGCAAGCAAGACAAGACAAGAAAATAATGCTGGAAACAAATAACAAGTTTCTAGAACTGCTGAATACTCTAATCGACCAAACCACTAGAGATCTTCTCAAAATAGAACGCATTAAGTTCGAAACACTTATCACTATTCATGTTCATCAGAGAGATATATTTGACATGCTGGTAAGTTTAACTACACTAACAATTATAGATATTTTAACTACATATATTTCACGGTTTGTATAAAAGGGTAATGCGATTTTGAATGCATTTTGGGGAATTTTTATTCAGTCTCATTGGGACTCACTGTGCGATATTTGCCAGCACAAAAAATAGTAAATAGAAATCACATGATTATTCCATTGAAATTAGGTTCCTCTTTGTTTGTAATATGTATCATGTATTATTAATTTATATATTACTATATATTATACCCAGCAGTGATAGCCGAATGGTTGCAACTCGTCCTCTCAATCGAGGGTACCGAGGTTCAAATCCCAGGCCATCCAACCACTGATTTTTTTTAATTATGTGCGTATTATAAGTTAATTATCGCTGTTTTACGGTGAAGAAAAACATCGTGAGGAAACCTACACACCTGAGAGTTCTTTAAAAAAGTTCTCAAAGGTGTGTGA
>DWTU01000777.1:0-15406 GCA_018251515.1 Cecropterus confusis
GCTTCTAAGTTAATGCGCTTCACCAACCAAGACCGCATTGCCACTTACCATCAGGAGGCACTGTGGTTAAGCATTAATTTATAATAAATAAAAAAAATATATATATATGTTTGATTACTGTGTGTTTGTCTCTGTGCGTCTAATTACGTCAAACCGAAAATACTGGATTTAATTTAAAGGATTAAAGTGGAAAATATAGTCATAGTCGGTATCTCAGCAAAATTCGTATCGTATCGTAAACTAATCGTAATTTAAAGATGACACTTTTTGTTTTAACGCTGGTGAAACCGCGGAGCGTAACTATTAATTTAATATAACGAAATTTTTAAGATATTTCAACGCTTTTGTGGTGCATCAGTGTATAATACTTAGACCCATTATACGTCTCTTCAAATAATTTCCAAACTTGAAACTTGACCCTGTTTACTGACCACGTATTAATTCGAGTTCATTAAAATAAAATTACCCAAAATGTAGGTACTACGAGGTTTATCTTGCTCGAAGCAATGCAATGCGTAAGATGTTGAAGTGATTACATCAAGTAAAAAAATAACGACATAGCTGATAATATTTAATGCAATATTTAAATTATTACTCAAGAATCGCCCTCGTTAATTAATGTTAAGCCTACTTTTTACTTCAAAATTTTGTAAACAGTAATATGGTTGCAACATTTAACTACAAAGTTCTGTTAATAGAACAATGAAATATGGACAATAGATTCACTTTATAATGCATATATAATGTGAATACTACCTATTCACTAAGAAAGGATTTTTTAATATTCTACCCTTAAAGGGATTAAACGTTGGTTAAATAGTAGTATTATAGTCTGCGCTTATGAAGTCAGGCAACAGTTATTTTTTAAAATAGAAATATACACACAAAGGATAATTAGACGATGTACTTTGCCTTACGTTCTACAAGAGGTTAGTTGTGTAAGCGGGCATAAATTAATTATTGAGGCATTCAAGGAGGGGAGGGAGTCGAGTTGAATCTCATCTAATCTCACTTTGGGGAGAGAGGGGTCTCGGCAAATAACACCTAATTTTTTTCCGCTAGAAACAGGAAAAGTTACGAGAAAACAGTTTTTAAATTAAGTAAAATATTTTTTTAACTAAATTATGGCCAAGCTGTACATAAATGATTAAACGAGTCGTAGTAAGAACGATTTAAGTATTTTATAAGTAAATTTTCATTGCAATTCTAGTTTCTCAGCAAGCTTAAATACTAGTCGTAAAAAAGTATTGAGCTAATTATTTGACTTTATTACCTACTAAAAACACATTATAAAAAAAATCACGTGAGATTGAGGGACGGGAGAAAAAATTGAATCAAATCACACGGAATCTCAGCGGAGGGGAAGAGGGGTTAATAAATTTCAAAAATCGCCTCACGTAATTAATGGACGCTCCCTAACGAATAATGGATAGTATTTTTTTAAGTTTCCTTTGCGTCGCCTGGCCTGCGACCTCCATAACTTACTTAGAATCAACTGTATTGTACGACTGATAAAAAACAAACAATTCTGCGCTATTACTTCAAATTGATCATGGCAGACGTCTACCGTAGCTGACGAAATCGTATTTTTCTTTATTTTTTACAATTTATATTAGTGTATTTATGTCCCCCGTCACACTATGGCGCAGACGAGTCGTATCAGTCAAAATACCTAGAAAAATATGGTTCTGTCTGTCATGTCACGTTGGACGTATGTATGTAAATATAAATTAAGCTTATCACATAATACTTCTTGTGTACGAAACTACGAATATATATTACAGCTAATTATAAAAGTGGCGACAGATGATATTGACCCCTATTGGCCACAACCATGACTATGCAATTCTGAGCACTTCGGATGATAAATGACTATGTATAAATTTGAAGGCCGGAACGAATAAGTTATGGTATAGTATTATTAAATATTATATCGAATTAATAAGACTCGTAGGCTTGTGAGTGAATTCATACAAATATGCTGCAATATTAAAGGCCAGTCTTTATAAATCTTGCCTATTTTAATATTTTAATACCTTTAATAAATAGTAATATGACATAATAATGAGGTAATAACTTGAAACGAATAATTTTTCATATGTACACATATTTGATTATTGTGATCTGAAACGACGTAGGTGTTACCTATTTTTAATGTTTATGAAAAGCACTCAATTCACTCAAACACATTTCTTTTCAGAACGGTACGGAACTCTTCGATAACAAGTTCGACTCGCACTTGGCCGTTTTTTAGTTTTATAACGTTATGTATCTATTCACGAATTTTGTGCACTGACACAGACGAAATAGGGTGATTGTAATATATTATCTATATTAATACAAATTTCCTTACGTATGTTGGTTAGCAGCTATTTTAGCGCTGGACCTTATTCTAATCTTATCCTAATCGCCTGTACCTAAGTGTTAAATAAGTTTTAATTGCTTAATTACATTGCCTTGCTTAATTATCTCTGTAGACTCTAACCCTATTAAGTTTACCTCTGTCGTCTTTGCTACTAATGGAGCTTTTAAAATTAATTCTATTTGAAGTGTTTTTTTTCAATTCATTTAACTTACAGTAATACAAACACATACATATTCATATCATCCTCAAAACTACAAGTAAGTTTCATATAAAAGTTTGGTAATATTTAGAACAATTTTCAAAGTACACCGGTATATGAAAAAAGTAAATGGAACGATCTTTTGTGTTTTGACATTGTGCAATGATTTCTTTTCTTAAAGAATCAACAATAAAGAACAAATATACGTGACGAACAGTAAATGTGATATTGATTGAAACTCGCCCTCTCAACCGGGAGATCCGGGGTCTACATCCAAGGCACCAATAAGGCTTTTCTTTTTCAAATTTATGTGGAGAACATCGTTAGGAAACTTATACGACTGTGAGTTATAAAAAAAGCTCTTGAAGGTGTGAAGTCTACCAACACGAACTAGGCTAGTATGATAGACTGTGGTGCAAATTATTCACATCCTACATGGTGACCTGCGTCCAGCAATGGCACAGTAATAGGTTGAAGACAATGACGAAGTAATATATACGCATATTCTGTTATAGCAAGTTCCGAACTATAGAGGTTTACGCCCAGTGGCGTAGCTACCGGAGCGCTAGACGGGGCAGTGCCCCGGGGCTCCATAGCTCAGGGGGCCTCTGACTCTGGAGTATGACGAATCTGGATTACATCGAATTCGGAACACAACGAATATGGAATAAACGCTTTTAAATACTATAGTTACGCGCCTATTTTATATATGCCCTGGGGCTTTTGGTTACTTAGCCACGCCACTGTTTACGCCATTTTATTTGGCTTCCGGTCTGCAAAAATAAAACTAATTCAACAAAATTAACAAACTTTTACAACAGCTACTTTAGTCCATTCGATGTTGCTTCATTTCTCAAAAAATCTTGATCAATCTTTTGAAAGTGACGTTATTGTGTACTTGTATGTTATATTGTACTTGTTTATACAATATACAGTATCTGAATTAACGCCTTGGTGATTGAGCTTTGCCTTTCTTATTAGTTTGATACAAAGATTGCAGATTTAAAGAATAAGCCTATTATTAAAACCACGTTAAATGAGCTATTTGTCGCGATAATGTCCTGATCTAATTAAATACCACTTAGCTCGTACTGGTACGTATGTCGAAAGTTCATGAGGTGGCCTGAGTAGGTGTTAGTAAAATATACAAAAACTAGCTTGTTAAATCTGTGTGCCAAATTTCATCCAAATCGGATCAGTAGCTTATGCGTGAAAGTGTAACAAAGATACATATCGTTACAAACTTTTTGCTTTGCAACATAAGATTCATTCAAATCATATTTCTGGGAACATTGCTTATCTTAAACAATTAATATGTAAGTAAGTATCTACATTCAAACAAGTAAGTCTTATCATATGTAGCAATGTGAAGTTGCTTATCTACTTTATATTTAGCGGGTGGTTATGGCGAAATAAACAAAATGTACTCCAAGTTGAGCCATATGTTTTTCTAAAAACTACATTTGATTGAGCCTAGAAGTTTTCGTGTCATACGATATTTAACGGAAGTAAGTATTGTTCAGATCTTCTACTTTTAGTTCTATGTCTTAAGTGTGAGGATAAATAGGATAACATTTTTAAAGTTTTAATAAAATAACATTGAAGTAACTATGACATTGCAGTTTTGTTGACGTAAACTTTGATATGAAATAAAATCTTTTAGTGTGTGACTTATAAGAAAATAAAATTAAACGAATAAGTGCTAATTTTTGCAGGTTTATGTAAAGGTAACATTACATTGTATGACCAAAACAAATTATTTACTTTGCATAGGAACTTGCAAATTGCTCGGCCGCTGTAGGACGATAATGAGGGCATAGCGAGTGAATATTTGGGGTCGAGTATCTCGTTAGGTTTACCATTAATCGTGAATATTGTTTTTGTATTTATACACATTGCCACTAACCCAAGCTGAGCTTTTGTTCAGTAAAATTACACACTGTAAACTCCATATTGTTATAAACTTTACACAATGTAACCTATCTGCTTGATTACGAGGTGTGTGAGAACATTGTCCCCATTCTATTATAATCTACCTATACAAATAAAATTAGACTGTTTGCTTGACATGGTATAAACTCATATGCTGATTTGAACAATACTACAATATATAAACGCGTTTTATACAAATTAATAATATTTTTAATAATAATAATATTTTTTATTTATTGCTAAATAATAATAAAATTGTTTTTCTTCACAGGATAATTTAAAATTTCCTGCATCGATTTTGTTTTTCACGTCAAGAATAAGGTTCATATTGTTTATATATAATTTTGTAGATGTAATGATTGAATGATTATGATTAAATGATGAAACGATGATTGTAGATAAAGTGTCATTTCATAGATGTAATTAGGGGGTAAAATAAATTATATGCTCATATTATGCTCACCTGGGATTCCTTTCAATATGAGAAGGGTGGAGGCCACAGTACACGACGCTAGTCGAATGCGTATTAATGATGTTGACACACCTTTGTGAATAATGTGTAGAAATCATAGGCTTTAAGGTTCCGCTCGATATTTTACTGCAAATTGTTATTTCATTTAAAACTAGTTGTGGTGCTTATTAATTACCAATATTAATATAATTAATATGATATCGGTAATTATAAACTAACCAGTTGATTATAAAGTTTTGGTGATAATTTAACTAGTAGAATAACTAATCATTATATAATTGAATATGCGCCTTACGTTAACTACTTTTTATTTTAATAAGGTTTCTTGCTGGTCAAAAGGACAAGGCCTTGTACGGGGTTCGAAACTGGTTAATTCTTTCGAAATATTGCCGGTTAGTGGTTTCGAAACTGTATCTCAGCACTATGTAAACAGCGTATTGCAATCCCAAGGGTATTTAATTTAAAAGTCATTGTCTCGTTATATTGTAAATACTCCATATAAAGCCTCACGAGCGGTGTGTGGCGAAATAACGACAGCGCAAAGTACTTATTGAATGTAACCTGCTCCCATACTTGGCTGTGAAAATATATTTAATTGAGTAAGTTTTACTCAATAATATAAAATAAAATCAATAATCCAAAATTATATTTTATATTATTTTATATAATGATAATCCGACATTGAAAAATTACGGTGATATGTTTCATTTAGCAAATTTTGCAATTGGCCATTAGTTCGACGATGTAGAATATAGTCATGTAGACAGATGTAAGTAGGTACTATTGCAGAATGCTTAAAATGTGATAAAATACCTTGGGTGTTAGTCAATGTGTGAATGTTTATATCCTGCATACCCTACTGGTATTAAGTGCTTAGGTAATAGAAACTCAACAACTTAAAGCTGGTTGTACCATAAAATAACTAGACATACGGGTATCTTTGGGCTTACTCCACTTAAGTGACGTATATTCTACATCTAATTATGTCAACCTGAATTGCTAAATAAATTCGACATGATTCCGCGAGTGTTTTAACGCAGGGATGTTATGAAGCTCCATAACCGTAACCGAAACTATCGGATATCCGAATAAAAAAATAAAAATTAATCGTAACCGTATCCGATATAAAAGTGTCGGGTAATTTCTCATACATATTTTTCGCATATGTATTTTAGTTTTAGTAAATAACACTTAAAATTGATTAGGAACCTATAATAATGATTTTACGTTTAAAATTCCTTAAATAATAATATCCGTAACCGAATATATCCGGAACTAACGGATAATCCGAAATAATTACGGTAATCCGAAACCGGTATAATATTAAAATTATATCATAATAATTATATTCCTATATCCGTATCCGAAACCAGATCTGAAAATTCATACCCATTACATCCCTGCTTTATTGTACAAGTTATAGACCTCTCACATTCAACATGTAACGCTACTATGAAATACTACGCACATAAAAGGTTGAATCAAGGCCACCAAAACAGTTTTATTCTAATAAAATGGTAATGACCTGATTTAGTAAATACGTGTTACGTCACACGGATCGTAACATGTTTCTCACATTAACCGACAATGTTGTTAGCTTAAAAGCATCGAATGCAATGTTTATAGTGATGGGTATATCTATTTTCATTTCCGGTAGTGTTTCATGTTTCGTCACAGTTTAAATGATTTAATGTAATTTTATATAAAATACACATATCAGTGTGCGTATTCGGACTGTTAAGGTAATAGAAATAGGAAAGAAATTGACGGTCATTGATCTTTAGTGATGACCTATTACCGACTGCGTTCGAATATCTGTAAATGAGTTCCGATACAGTTCTTTCACCAAACTTCGTTATTATTTACGAAGTAAAATGAAAAACCAATATAACCTCTTGGATCCTTCGTAAAAGGGTCTCAGGTGCATTCCCTTCGAGGGTCTTAACCCAATGTCTCGCATGCCGACGATTATTCGTTGTCTTTACAGTCCAACCTGGGCGAATAATTTTAATAAATTTCGTATTTACATATGATTTATTTAGCACATTACGCTCACACAACAGTAGCCGTGTTTAAATATAATAAAACATATGGTCATATTTGCATTACAAGACAGTTTTTGTCTAAAAGTATACAGTAAAGATAAAATCGATATGGATAAAAGTGATGTACCTACTTAAATATTTCGCTAAGTTGAAAGTACCTACATTTTGTTTAGTTTCATAGAGGTTAAAAATGGTTGTTAAAATTTACAGTTTTTATAATAAATCCATTATGCTGAAGCCAAGTGAATAATATTCTATCTATGTACGTCAGGAAGCTTGGTCTTGTTAGCACTATTACAATTTTGCTTACATTAATAAGTGAAAATAATGGAATATAACGATATACTATCATAATAATATACGCTATTTGTAATATTATAATGATAGTTCGATATTTTACGAGGACGTGCGTTGCCGTATTAAAATGTTTTTAATTAGTGTTGTGTGCGAAGAATACTTTCTGTTTCATCTACTTAAATTAACTTGTAGTAGTAAGATATTAGATAAAAAATTTGATTACAAAACGTATATTAAAGTTATATTCGAATGTAAGACACGATCAGATATCCTTTACTTTAATTATGACACTACTTTATATTTTAGTTCATTTTTACTTCATAAAAAGTAATAGTTTTTGCTATTATACATGTCTAAATAAGTGCGTAAGAAGTTATAATTATGTTAGTTATATGTAACGAAAAGTTTTGGGATAATGTCTGAGTTGATATTTTTTTAAGTCCTACTAAAAATAATATAAAGCATTTTTAAAAGCCAGTGGCACACGCGAGAGGAACAAAGTTAGAGAAAAGTAGATCACTTAGTAAATGGAACAAGAAATAGTAAATACTCCACTTCTGAATGTACACTCGTGAACGTATTCGTGGAGAGAATTTAGCGATATATAGATTTATGAAGGGAATTGATGTATCTTCTGTAGTAAAATGGGCATGTATATAACTTACAAATTGTTGTGTGACATCTATACCTAGTTTGTCGAATCAAATTATTTTAAACACAAAATTCAAGATCGAGAGTAAGGAAAATAGTAGGTTAAGGGTTAACGTGAATGGCCATCGCGCACATTGAAAGACCAAAGAGGCAATCAGTTGTCTATGCCTAACAATAAATATTATGTGGTTTAATCCCGATACTGACGTAACTTTAGGTAGGTGATTTGTTTCACCTCTTTATGTGGAATTTAGGCGTATTACGACCAACCTTCAAAAGTCAATGGGACCTTGACTGAGCTTCCAATAAATTAATGCGAATTAATTTATAGTTTATAGAAACAATTCAAATTCCTCGTGTGATTAGGCAACTTCTCAGCATAACATAGATATACATTCCGAACGATGTCGCATATTAACATCATAACGACTTTTAAGCATAATAAGCACGTAATTATAATATAAGCTTAGATTAACATACACGTTCCGAATTATGTAGCATATGAATATTTTAACGAGTTTTTGGAATTATCATTTCTATATAATTGATTATCGAACGATCATCAAAGTATAGGATATGATTCCTAGGCTCGAGTTTTTGTGAATTAAAAAGGCTGCTTTCGCATATGTTTTAGGATATTATGCATAACTACTTTATATTTCTCGACAATAATTGTCTTCACGATTGAAGTAACTGATAATTTAAAATTCTGGAATTAGTTTTAGAAGGTAAATAAGGTTTAGTTTTAGTTTGTTAGCTGGTTTTATAACATCAAAAGTGCAAGTTGGGGATTCAAACTTCGTAATTTAAGTGTAGGTGGCAGGCCGGATTTATAGGTCTGGAGACCTCGGGACATTAGACGAGTAGAGACTCCTTGTGGAATACAGTAGACTCCTTTAGGATTTAACAACCCCTAAATATTATTATCGAAATAATATATCGAAAGCAAGAATTATCTAAAATCAAAGTTAAGTGTTAACTAACAAAACTTTCCAAGCTTTTTTCGCCGAAAAATCCTTTATGGTTTCACTTTCCGAAATTCAGTTTCCAAAGCAAAATTGCCTGATTAGAATGAAAAAATATAGATGAATAATTTTTGTTAATATTTAAGAGCAATATAATCATATTTATACAAAGTACTGTTGGTAAAGGAAAAACAGCGAAAAAGCTATATTTTTTTAGGAAAATTTGTGTACTTTTTTATTTATAAACGGATGTAGCAAATGACCATGCAGTCCAACTGATGGTAAGTGGCTACAAGAAGATAATATCAGGTCTTACTTAAGGTTAGCCACAACTGCGTTGCTACCCCTGAGGATTAAGTAGGACTGCCTCGGATACGTATACTATTCTTCAGACCAGAACACAGCGGCGCATAACACGGCTGTAATCAGGCAGAAATAGGTGTGGCGATGGTACTTCCGGAGTCGAAACACAAAGTGTTCTACCACCTTAAAAAAATTTACAAGTGTTATTTGGAATATGAAAGATTTTTTCGGAAGTTTTAAGTGTGGGGGCCCCTCTCTTGTAGAGGTCTAGGGCCGTAGCCCCGGATGCCCTGCCCTAAATCCGGCCCTGGTTGGAGGTTGAAATTCTCACAACTCAGTAATCACTGTTTTTATTAATAGTACAAATTCCATAGAAATACAGAAGCGTCTTTACTTTTACTCAGAGACATACAAAAATAAATTTCCACGAAACAATTAAAATTACCAAAATATAGAAACGCTACAACTCACCTTCATCATAAAAATCCTGTAAATGAACTCGTCTTCTCCACTAATTTAGATTAATATAAGCAACACAAGAACTTATTTGGTGTTTATTGTAACAAAGGCGTATTATTCGACAACAATGCTCTTTTTATTGCTTTTTTAATTCACACATTTGGTTCATAATTCCGCATCTAAGGTTAAAGTTCATATTGGCGTTCGTGGATAATTATTTGCGTGATTCAGTGACACGCGCCGCGCGTAAAGGTGCACATAATATTGGGCGCGTGCGCACTCCGCTCCGCACAATATAAACCTGGCCCGATCGACCGGCCTTGCTGATTGATCATTAATCGGTGCTATTTCGTGTACTGAACACAAGGATTCATATATATTACTCTTAATGTTACTGGCTACGTGATTGAATACACATCACCTCATTTAACGTTTAGTCATTGTTAAATTGCTATTTAAAATGTGATTTACATAACATTGATAAAAAGTAAGTAAGTAATAGAATCAATCGTAGTCGTTATTTGAATTATTAACTGGAGTGGACTCATCGTTCCAAGTGCACAAATATGTAGTATGTCATGAAAATGTTGCATAGCCAATGCTTAATACCTTAACGTTACTGCATTGTAAATACTTTATAATGTGGTTCACAGAGCATCACTTCATTGCTCACCAAAGAAGCTGAATACATGTATGTCAAATTTTGTTCGCATACAATAAATAAACTTGATTTATTTATTGTATGCGAACAATACTTCGGACGTAAACGTGTCCTCTTGATCGATAGAAAACGGTCTTTTATACGCTATTATGGTGTGTAAGTAGACTCAAAAATATGTGTAGCTTGAAGCTGCTATACGAATATGTTGTGCTACTTATTAAATTAAATACTTTAAATACAAAACTAGGCAATATCATACCCCTTGAAGAGTTTAAAAAGGACACGTCAGTGTTTCTAATAGTTGTGCACTGAATTATTCATCAAAACTAAGTAGCAACGAGAGCCAAAATCCCTGAGGAGGTTGCTTGCTAAAGTTTATCACAACCAGGGAAATAGCACAGCGGCGGAAACTTCGCATTTTTCGAGCTAGTTAGTGGCAAATCAGGGCATATTGCATTGCACCGATCGAACAATGCAATCTGATATTTCTCAAACAGTATGGGTATGCATATTTTATACGAGATGTTGTTTAAAGTCTGTCTGAGCCATTCTTAAAGCCATTGATCTGTGAGGGAAGGACATCTTCCAAATCAATCATACCATGTTGACAACGCGGGTGCTCTAGTACATAATGAATTTAGATGGAGTACTTAGAGAGGAGGATTTAGAGGACAGATGGAGGTTCTTATTTTATTTTATACTTGTCTAAATGTATTCTGATGATGGTGATTTATGAAATTTTAATGTACGGTTATAAAATATTAGTAATGAATAATGATTCAACACAATTTCCTATATTTTTATTTTTTAAGATTCTGTGACATATCTACTCTTAAACTTGATATTTTTTTTTGTAACATTTTTGATTCAAAAAATAATTTATTATTAGCTATACTTACTTAACACTACTAAGTTACTTATACTACAATACTTACCACGTAAACCTATTATATGTTTTCGTGGCGTTACATGTAACCTGTATAAACGATTTTTAGGTACAAATTCATTAAAAATAGATACACAGAAAGGTGAACGAATTTCATATAAAAAGAGTTAATAAATGTAATTCCATTACATATTTACATTCATAAGCAAAGGTTTTTTTTTCTAATATTTCTCTTTGAAAACCAGTATTGGTAATGATGTGATTTAAGTATACAACTTGTACTTTACTTTGATTTGTTTTATAAAAGTGTAGTTGTATGTGTTGCATGTACAAAATATGCACTCAGGTATTTACGCACTTACGCTACATGGCACATCATGACATATTTGTGATTCCTAATTCAAAATTCGATGACCTTACGGCAGGACGGCCACCATGCCAGTCTGAAGCACATTTTATTTTTATTCATTTATTGCACCTCTATAAAAATAAATGATACAATAGGGCAAACTTAATGCCTGATGGCATTCTCTACCAGTCAACCCTGGGTGGCTGGAAAATTTGCGGCAGGTGGTAATTTAAAAGAAACCGTAATCCAAATATATAAATATATATACTACGTTATAAATGTGTATATAAATATTAAAACATATATTAAACAATACTATAAACAAAAGCTACATAAATATATAAAATATAGATGATTAACAAACAGTAGCGGTGTTCAGGTAATGCTCTTTATCTGCTCGGGACATTAGGTCCCGGGTTAAATTCCCGGCCTGACAGATAATTAAATGATGAATTTAGATTTCATTTCGGGTCTGGGTGGTTAAGTATTCGTCTTTATTCGTGTTCATGGCATCCACGATACAGTAAATATCCTAGTGTAAGGCTCTGAGTGCAGAATGTGTTATAATTGGACCCCTCATTATGGACGTGGGTTTTTTCCGCCTCTGGATATCCGTAGCGTAGTCCTTATAGATCAGTGGTTGTACCTGATCATTTTAATACCCGAGCAAGCATCGCACATATAGTTGACTTCAGAATGAAGTGGACAACATACTCGTTTCATGCTTCCATTTTGTAAAAAAAGGAACTACAAACAAATTCTTACAGTTTGTTTATAATTCCTATAGTACTTATAGTAGTGCAATAATAACAGAGTTATTATTCATTGTATTGTAGAGTTGTAATAGGTTGAACATTACTTTTATATTCGTTAAATAGAAATAGATTCAGATATGATATTAAACGTAGAATTCGGCATAAAACCACTGCAAATTCTTGATCATTGCAATACGTCGGATTCCATAATCGATTGATCATTTACGGCAAAAAATAGCACTCTCAAATTTCAAGCGAAAGTTTCACATGAAACTTACTGTTGAAATATTGAAAGTTAAACGGTGTTATTGTCAAGGCTTAGTATTTGGAGTAAGCGGTCAATGCATCGAAATTGGCTGCCGGTTTGTTACATAATTGTAATAGTGCGTACATAATTATTTCAGTGCTATATTTTTAATGATACCAATTAGCATTTGATCAGCGCGGTAGAGTATGGCTACCTATAAACGCTTCTCACTGTGAGAGCGAGAAAAAAATGGACAACACGATTAGTTTTCATTCATCGGTTCCAGATATATTTCTTATTCAATATATTTTTCCGCCACTATCTATTGAATGATATTGTTCACAAGTGAATAGAGCAAGAATAACAGAATTTTATTTCTGACGAGCATTTCTCGTGATATCTAAGGTCGGTTTTGAGTTGACTACGACAACGCCATATTATACGGTAGGTACTAACCTACCGTATAATATCGCGGTAATGAACCCTATGTGGAAAATATTACTATACCCGCAGTAAAATTAAACTCAAAGTGTGAGTAAAGCAAACATATAAATCAACTCGTTTTAATAATAAAATTCAACTATAAAATGTCTATGTTATCTGCTGAAAACTTACTTTACAATTCTGTAAAAGGTACGTCGAAACTCAACTAATGTTTACCAATATTTACCATAGTTGAATATTAAGAAAACTGATATGGTGCTTTGTAAAATACTGAATTGTATTTAAAGTAATAGATACTCTTGAGGTTCGATTTCATAGCAATACATCTGCCAACTTTGAATCCAACCTTATTTGGGAATTCTGGGATTCATGTAAGATGTCCGTGGGCTGTAGTGGTCACTTACTATCAGGTAGACTGAATGGTGGTTTGCTGGTTGTTTGAAGAAAAAGTCAGACTCATCCCGTTTGCTTTAGTACCAACGTTAAATTAAAAACTTTTATTTTATATTATTTTTTCAAGTAACTTATTGCTGACTTTAAGTCATAAAGGCAGCATTAAACCCACTCGAATTCGAGGAGCATTATAATGACAACTTTATGACTTAAAAGTAATTTCGTGTCGGTACTCAAAAGCAATTGCTTGTCTTATTACTATTTTTGTTTTATTGTCGACTATTCAGGTTATATAAACTCTTAACTTTTAATTTATTGCAAAGAGTAAATTATATTTTACGTCAAGTCTGAGATAACTTTTCAGGCAATCAAACGGTTTCAGTCGTGTTTACGGGTTTCGTATCGTAGAGATGTATATTTGTTTAAATATTGAAACAAATCAAATTAAATTTAAAATTAAATAAAAACCAACGCTATAAAGATAAGTGGGCAACCATTTAAAAAGTCAAAATTAATAGATATTTATAGATGAACCATCAAATTCGAGCGAGTTACACCTATGTTTTAATTGTAGAAATGTAACATTTTCTCGTTAAACTTGTTCTACAACGTCGCGGCGGAAAGGTACCGATTAACTTACACCCTTTATTCGATTAACTATCTATTTATTTACTACATTTTAATTGTTAAGCCTGTGACGATTATCCAGTCTCCCTATTTTATTTTAGCTAGGTAGGTAGGTATCTAGTCTCTAAAGTTAGTGGTACTTCGCTGCGACATTGTAGTACAATTTTAACGATTTGATGCTCCAGTTGTGAATATTTCAAAAAATATGATTTAACGTCACCACTTTTACCATCTATATCTAATAACTGATTGAACAGATTTTGATAAAATATATTTACAAAACCAGCGCCCGGAAACCTGCTATTTAACAAAAAAATTCGCATCCAAATCGGTTCACCCATTTAGGAGTTACGTTTCCACAGACAGACATAGCAGTCAAACTTATTCTTTCCTTTCCCTTCTTTTTGCATCGGGGTTAAAAACGGAAAATAAATCCCCCCCTTAAATATTTATTTTATTCTGTTTTTAGTATTTGTTGTTATAACGGACAACAGAAACACATCATATGTGAAAATTTCAAATGACTATCGCGGTTCATGAGGAATAGCCTGGTGATAGACAGACGGACAACGGAGTCTTAGTAATAGGGCTCCGTTTTTACTCTTTGGGTATGGAACCCTAAAAATGAAAGCTGCGTGTGTTTGTTGATTAATCGTATACATTTGCAAATGAAATAGTTTGGAGAACTGAAAATAAATAACAATAAAAATTTCTGTATAATATCAAACTTTTTTTCTATTTGTTTTTGTATGTGTTTAAAACCGTAACAAACAAAAACCACTCATTTTAATTTAAAGGATTGCAAATATATTTATACCTCATATCTAGCAATTTAAATGTTGCTATTTCTTTAAACGCGAGTGAAACCGCGAGCCTCTGCTAGTAATGAATATAATAGGTACACAACAAAAGTAATTGGAAGTATCTATGACTATTCATAATGTTTTTGTGTTAAGATAAATTGAATAAATAGATTTACAAAGATAAAGGTGCATGTTTCTGTTATTTCCTCAATCAAATAGATAAATAAGTACTATGTGAACTCACTTGACACGGTCAGGAGACTCCCTTTGGATAGCCAATTTCAGGTTAACAAAAGTCGGTATTTTTATTATAATTTCTTGTTACCCGACTGCGTCAGAGGGTGGGTAATGTTTCCAAGCGTATGTATCATGCGTGTTTGTATGTATGTATGTCCATTGTCCGTTAAATGAACCATTATTATCATAATTAACATAAACATAGTTTTAAGCAGTCGGGTTTCTTGTTTTAATATAATATATATTTATTTCAAGCTACAAGGACTCATAAGTGTTAGTATAATATTATAGACTTATCCTATGTTAGTACTTAATC
>DWTU01000778.1:0-15406 GCA_018251515.1 Cecropterus confusis
AATAAGTTTAGTTTGTTTCTTGTCTAAAGATTTTGGTCTTGTTAATTTTATTTAATGTGTAAAAACGTCTCCACCTTTTTATTGCCCAGTCTCACCCCCTCACCACCCCTCACACAATTAATAGTAGAAATTTTAATATAAAAAAGGCTAGAGGTATGTATGATCTTGAGAATCTGCCCGGGCAAATAGAACATCCTCGAGTCCTGAATAATCATTACGCACCCCCCATACCACTGACGTATCCGTAGTGTATGAGAGGTCAGGAGGGTAAGAGGGCCCATATATTTTTTAGAAATGTAAGCTGTGTATTGTGTATAGACTGATTCAGTCAATGAATTCTTTTGCGGATTTTCGTAACATATAATTCTTAATACCGTTTATTTAATTGAGAAAGTATCTTTCTTTTCAATTTTTTGCTATGATGAACGGTTTTTTTAAAATGACACTAGCTGTGCAGAAGAAGGAAAACAAAGATAACGTGATGTTATATAGCCTATAGCCTCAATAAATAAACTATTCAACACAACACAACATTTTTTTTTTCAATTCAAACCAGTAGTTTCTGAGACTGGCGCGTTCAACCAAACAAACTCTTCAGGTCTATAATATTTAAATTAAATATTAATTACAATGACATAATAGGAAAATAAAATAATTTACATTTCATAGAAATGGAAAAATTATTATGATTGTTATAATTTCAAATCTGCTACATTGAATTGTTTAACTTTACTGGCGGACTGCGAACGATTCACCCGTTCAAATTCAAATGCTCCGTTTCGCCTTCTTGTTAGATGCGGCTTTTCATCTATAGCATTTATTATTACTATATATTTTATAAAGCAACACAAAAAGTTATATAGCACATGTCACAATGTACACAAGCCACCAAATTATGCGTTTCTGTGTATCTTTACCCAAAATCCCGTAATAAAAAAACACTAAAACTCCCGCAAATTGAGGAAAATGGGCGAAATCGGGGAAATCCAGCGGCACTGGCAACACTAAGGTACTTGTTACACTGTTTATACCAACGAGAAATGAGAATCTGTAGTTAATACCATCCATTTGTGGTATTTTGATGAGCTTTTTGCGATAATACACATGGTGGCGAAAAGGAAGTAACGATACAGTAAGTTGTAAAAAATATACAGGGGTTTTTTTACGCAACTGCATCAGAAGGAGGGTAATGTTTATCGCGCGTATGTATGTATCTTTATTTCTTTCTCACTCTCTGCAGCCCAAACGGCTTAACGCATTGTAATATATGACGTATCATTGAAATTGACTCAGTTTGCAGAGTGCCATAGGTTATATAATTTTTAAACATGGCATCTGTGAATAGAAAATATTTATTTTTATTCTGTTTTTATTATAAGCTATAACAAGCGGCAACAAAAGTACGTCATCAGTGAAAATTAAAACTGTTTAGCTATCATTGATCATGAGATATAGCCTAGTGACAGACAGACGGACAATGGAGTCTTAGTAATAAGGTCCCGTTTCTATCCTTTGGGTACGGAACCCTGAAAAAACGGTTTTTTTTTATCATTTCAAAATGGGTATCAAATTAATGCTAATAATAAAGTAGCATATTTTTCTCACTTTTATTTATTTATTATATTTTGACGAAAGCTAATAAAAAGCGCTGTATTATATTTATATGTATCGTTCATCGCTCATCGCTTACCATTCAACCCCTTCCCAGATTTTACTGACAACAGCGGTCTAATGAAGCAGTAATTCTACACCTTATTAGACGTGTTATAAATCCAGGGGCGGTTTGGGGTTGGATGAGATTCATTTAGGGTTGAATCAAGATGTATAGTTTACCCCGACGTTGTGTTAGCTACGTTTTCGACCTTGTTTGATGATGTGGTAGCAAACGAGCTTGCAGCCCAACTGATAGTACGTTACTGTTGAGAGGACATTTGTTTGTTACAGAGGAGTCCAACAGTGGTGACGTGATTTTTGATGTAAAACGTCTGTAGGCGCACGTAAACCTGATTGTTCGTGTGGCGATCGCCACGCCGTATTTAATTTCGCGCCATACTGTCAGACTTATTAAGTATCGAACAAGACTAAAGCGGGCTGCGGTGTTAGTTCGACTTAGCGCAGGTACTGTTTGTAGATGGTGTTATTTTCATTACGCTATATATTAAGTTTCTGTCGTAATTTTGTCTCTTATGCATATATCGTTTTGACGGAAATTTTTTTACTTCACTAAACTTCCTCGGTGGCGCTACGCAACTTCGGGACGTCTAACGGAACGTAACCGTAGTCCTCTGTGTGCGTTGGGCCTGTCGAGCAATGTCCTGGGGACCAATTTCGCTCTTCTACACCTTGCTGCCATACTATCTACCGTCGTCCTTCCCGGGGCCAATTGCTGGGTAGTTCGAGTTCCCACTCTTGCCACTCGAAGCACTGGCAGCTCCTTTTTGGAAAGATACCTACCACACAATAAGCTTTTATTTTCAAGCTGCTATAAAACAGTACGGTTAGGTGTGTATATAAATAAAATTGGCCATGATGAAGCAATTAACCTTTGTCCTTTAAAACTATATAAAGTAAAAGTTATTTTACTCTGCGCTACATACAAAGGTATTATTATTTTGATGAGAAGGTTATATGAGTAGTTGAAATAATTAAAGGTATCTGCCTATGGGAGGGTTGGCAACGTTTATAAAATCGGAGGAATACCTAAATTTTAACGGTGTTATTCAAAGATATGTGTGCAAAAGTGCATTATCATGCATAATATACATCAAAAAGAAATAATGTAGGAACCAAAGAGAATGCCTTTTATTACCACAAATTTTCCATATTTTCAAATTACCCTACCTAGCAAGGTCTCTAAATCAGGATTTTGTTCAAATCGGTTGGGAATATTTAAAAACAACTATAGTAAAGTTTTATTAAAAAAATAATCAGTCGTTTATTTATTTGTTATTTTATTTATTTATATATAATAAAAGCGTTGTTTACTATATTAGATTTACTTAAGGAGGCAAATGGCTCATTAAACCCGACAGGCGGGGTCTGTTTTTTTGTTTTCGAGGGGAACCGTGTTTGAATCCCCCCGGTGGCTGTCCTCGGCGCTGCGAAGAGGACTCCGGGGTCTCCAAGGCAACGCAACAGGAGTCCTCTGAGCGCGTTGCCCCTTCTGGCTCCACCCAGGTAAGCGGCTGGGCCCACGGCACCGTCTGGTGTTTGCGGTACCACACATACCGCCGTCTTTCCCGGGGTTGCGTGGCTGCCCGGTTCCAGCTACCACTCTTGCCACCCGCAACCCCGAAAGCCCTTTTTAGTCGCCTCTAACCCTATACCCTAATATACCCTAACTATTCTAATCCCGGAACTACAGAGACGCGGCGCCGCAGGGCGTTACGAACGCTCGCGGCGACTCCTTCTCCGAGTGGGTTCAGCCCGCTCTCTGGCCCGTTCGGCGTCTTTCTTCATAGACATTACGTCGTTACAGAAGGCTAAAATGCCGTCCCAGGGCTCTCTGCGCTGAATCAGCGCCGCAATGATGGCCGCCGGAGTAAGGTCTGCTCCAACTTCTTGGATGAGGATCCGCCGCCCATGCTCACATGCTGGGCAGTGCTGGAGCATGTGCTGTTCGGAATCCTCGACAGACGGGGTCTAATGAACCACCCGAATGGGACACTTTAGCCAATGTGGTGGACAAACCTTTGCATATTAAAATGTATGAAATAATGAAACAAAAATCATATTTCAACAAAATTTCTAAAAATGCTCCTAAAAACAAAAACAAAGTCAATTACGAATTAAATGGTTTTCTAACAGTTTATTGTTTCTCTTAAGAAAACTGTTACCCAATTACTTTCACCTAATTTATTTCTAAGCCACCTATCAGGTATTTTTGATTATGTATGTATTCATAAACTAGCCCATTACAACTAGCCGTAAAATATAGATGCAACCTGTACCTATAAGATATTATTTTAATCGTTTCCTTTTTCTTCCTTAACTGAAATTGGAGTCGGTTGTGTACATCTTGAACACTTTCGAGTCAGGGTTAGCTTTATACGTATAAACAGATCTCAGTGCAACCATTTATCATAATCAAAATTAGGAGACACTTTAAAATGGCTTATTCGATCCCGATTGTTTTGTCTCAAACGACCCCTTCCCGGCATTATTTTTAATTCGTTAAATATTGAATAATAGATTGAAAATAGTTTACTTTTTAAATAAAGGTCATAAACAACAATAATGTAGATTGCAAAATACACCTACTTAATCGCCGTATGATCACACTCGTAATTTTTAAGCCAAAATTCAGTGGAAGGATGCCTTTTACTTTTGGTGTCAAATTTGTAACATTGCTCACTTACACCCAGTACGAATGCCGGCCAGCGTCTAAAGCAACGTAGGCTTCACCTCCCCGCTTCATCTAATGCTACCTACTCATACATATCGAATAGCATCTCGGTAATACTATCCAAAAAAGAACGAATGAGCACTAGCTAGATAGGGCATAATTATAAAACAAATAGGTAAGACAAGAAAAATATAAACTATATATTGAAATATAATATCTGAAGGGTACGTGGTACTTACTTAATAATGTTAGGAATTTCGTAAGCTTCCGAGCTACCTGGGTTTTTCTAGTTCTAGTTCTTATACTTTACTATTTATGCATATAATTAAAATGAAATTTAACCGTGTCTGCATTACACATATATCTTGTATATATTAAAAGTTTGGAGGATTAGGTATAAGTATTAATGGACATTTTGATATTATTTAAAACTTTTGTTTGTGTATTTGAAATTGCGTCAAATAAGGTGCGACTTTGGACAATTTGATTGGAGGTGCGACTTTGGACAATTTAATTGGAGATTTTGGACAACCAATCAAAACAAACCTATAGGTTGGAACTATGCGTGCTAGGATCGGATTTAGAGGTTTGAAAGCCTCGAGAAAAAGGAGTGGAACCGTTCCTAAAATTATTTTTCAAATAAAATGAACAATTCGTTACAGTCGAGCTTTTCATTTAATAATTTATTGTGAAACCAAGTAGATTTTTTAAGCATTTAACAAACAATCTAATCGAAAAAATATATTTTCTGAAATCAAATTTTAGTGTTAACTGGCTGAAGCATCCGTGTTTCGCTACGTGACAAATTTTTTTTTACACGGTAACCGTTGGAGGTACATAAAAAGTGATACGGATTTTCCGGATAGAAAATTAAATATTAGCCTGGTATTTTTAGCATTCTCTTTTTATTTAAAATGGAAATATGAAAGTCTAAGTAACTTATGGCGCCAAGTATAATAAAATAACATATCATAGATTAAAACACATGGCTGCAATTAGTTGCTCTAGAAAATTCACAAGGCGTTAATAAATTTTTTTATAATGTTTTATTTCATTGCAATATTACTATTATATTATTTTATCTGTTTTGAAGAAAATATTTAGAAAAGTGATTGATTTATTAATCCATTAATTAGACTTTCTAATTACTAACACGTTTCCGAACGAAAAACGAATACGTCACTTCATACATTATCTTAAACTATGACACTAATGAAAAACAGATGTTCAAAACTTAAAATTTTTGCAGTTCTTATTTTTTCTCCCATTATTATACAATACATATTGTACGTATTGTAAAATTTTAATTGTAATAATTAGAACCCTATTTATAAATGTGTACGCACGACATACATAATATGTTATTATTATACGTATCATACATTTTGACACAGAAAATGTTTTCAAATAATGAGAGACGCGTGTCATGCTTCACCGTTAAAATAAAGAAACCTACATGCTTGAAAGTTCTAAAAGTCCGAAAAATTTTTTTGATGAAAAAGGTTTTTTGATGAAGGTTATTAAATAATTGTATGTTCAGTTATTATTGTATGTTATTTTCCTTTTTATTGTTTCTGTAAATAGTACAAACACGTAAATTTAATATTATATATATTAGACTTGTAAAGTATAAAATAATAATTTTTAAACGACAGCTATCTATTTTCACTAGTAATAATACTAATAGTGTTATATACGTTATTATAATTTATTTTATTAATACTTAGAGAAGTAATAAGGATTTCAATTGATGTTTATATATTATGAATTTTATGAAAATCCTTAATATGTTTAACGTTTAACTATTTCAAAGCTGCAAGTGCAAGTGTTAACCATATGTAAGAAATATATTAAAATGAGAACTCAACGTAAATTGACTTTTCTTTTTAGTAACTGTGTTTTTTCCTGACTGTTAAAAATATGGAAAGTTATTATCCCCTGGTCTCTTTTGACAGTTGTCTGAGTAATTTTACATGACGTCATTTCATTGAAAGAAGGTCCAGAGTAACTTTTTATAGTAAGAGAACTAAGTAGGCCATTATCAGCCGGAATTAAGTTCTTACGCAAAGAATCCTTGAACTAGTACTAACACGTATGAATCAAGCAGGAAACAGCTATTCAGACTCCATTAGTTCATTTATAGCAAGATGACTCGTGCAGACAACATCTCAGCTGTATAGACGTTTTGTAAGTAATTTTTATCCAGTCGCTTAGATAAAATACTTAAACTAAAAGCCTTGAAATACAGCCTTGTCCATTGAACCGTGACAAATCGTCTCCATTGTAATCATAAACGCAATCGCAACTTTTTTGTCAAAATCACAGCGGTGTTTCATAAAGATCGGGCGTTCCCCCGTGACGCCTGTGAAACAACTGAAGCACTATCTTATCTACAGACTGTGTACACAAGTGTACAATGTAAGCACTCTAATGGCATCAGTGTTGATTGTCGATTGAACTGGTGTGTTACAACTTTATTCAGCGGAGAACATATGGAACGAAAGGAGTTGACGCTCAGTTTTCATAACCTTATTAAGCGAGGTAGTGTTGTGCTGTGATATTTATGTTATTTGTGTAATTAGTGATGATGAGTTTTTGTTTGGATGTTGACACATTTTTGTACAGGATAACACAGGTCGTATTACATTTATGTTAATTATTAATTAATTTGTGTTGCAACAAATTGTTTATGTACAGAAAAACCTTTTAATTTTTGAGTATTATATGCTTAATAATGTCTCGTTTCCATATTATTTGCTTAAATTAATGAGCAGTTTTATGTAAATATTTATTATGATATTCTATATAATTTTGTTTGCTACAAACAAAAAAGCATGCCAATATAAAAGTTGTTTCATGATAGTATTTGTTATGAAATGAAAAATATTACTCCCATTAAACTTTAAAACACCATCATGTATGATGTAACTCTTATATTTTTCTTTGTTATATCACAATATCGTAATATTTACCTTGAAATCATGAAACTGTGGAAATTTCTTCAGCCATAAATAACTAAATTAGATACTGATAACATTGTCAAGATTGTCATACCTTTCTAAATATAAATGAAGGAAACGCTTGACCCTTTTATTAAAATGTTTTTTCTACGGGATAATGGATAACTGATAATGGACTAAAAAGAACCTGTCTGAAATAAGTATTAAGTTCAAACCCTAGGTAGGGTTTGAACCTAAAACTTATATCTTACAAAAGATATCTTAATCCAAGTTAAACCTTGCTACTTTTTTAGGCTTATCTCTAATCAAAAAACTGTATGTATAAAAAGTGCATTACAAATCAATTGTCCCTTCGTTTCTTATTAAGGAAGTGATGTGTGTAAAGAATTGAATGAAGATTTGCAGGAGATTCACATTAGTCTTATATTTTATTTCTGCCTGCCTGTTCTGGTCTGAAGGGCATGGTAAGGGAGATACCTTTCCAAGACCTTCCTACTTAGTTTCCAGGAGAGAGTAAGGCATTTGATTCTTGCATGCTTCTTATTATGTAAAATGTAATTTTGTATTACCCGAAACCTATAATTAATTTTGCTACCTTTTACACAAAGGAATCAGGTTCAGGGAACATACAAGTAACTTCATAGAACCTTTTGTGATTTGACTTTAGAAGTACCACCACCACACCTGTTTCTGTCTTTTCACAGCAGTTTTTCAACATTGGAACATTACAAAAAAACATTCCAATTCCAACTTTGAACTCAAGGCTAGCAACACATTTCACCTGGGTTCCATTCCAACTTCCAACTGTATGGTGCATGGGTGGTGTTGTTCCTAAAGGCTCAGTTGTTAAAGCACTGTTATATGAAACAATTGAGTAACCTATAAAGTTTGGCTCCCTTCTAGACAATAATAGAATCCAATATCAAGCAAAGTTAGTTTTACCCTTCCGAGTGTTGCGATAATTTACCCAGTAAAACTAAAAATGGGAATACTGTATTTTTATAATAACAAAAGATTTTTAAAGTTTTTTTTTGTTATAAACACTATCATATAAAAATATGGTTTCTAGAAATGTAAATTTCTCAGAACATTAAAGTGGGTCCCAGACTTTGCATATAATTAAAACGTTTACCTTTTCAAAATAAAATTGATAATAGGTAATTAAGCAAATAAAGTACTTTGTATGGTAATGCAAATTATTATTTTAATTTGCAGTCAATCAATTTTAATTGAGGTTTTCATTTAGTACAATTTAGAATCCGTTTGGAATTAAATCAATAAACAGAATAATACCATAAAGCAGAAATACTTGAACACGAAATAGACTTTAAGGAAAAATAAGTATAATATTACATTGTTGAGTGATAACAACTGTTAGATAATATCATAATAAATAAAAAATCTACAGCTTTAAATACATTCTCATAAAAAAATAAAAAACATTCAGATATTTGTCCACTGGTTTGAGAGGCTTATCTTCAGAATCATCAATCAAATCAATTCATTAGTTATTTCTGTGAAAGATCTCACATGCAGAAGAAGTGATTCATCTTATCTTCAGCTCTATAGAATATGTTGTCTGTTTGTAAGTCACTGCTATTTGGTAAGGATTTTATTTCTTTAATCTTTTGCATGTGTCCAGGTTAATAAGAAAGTGTTGAACAAATGTATTGACCAAATTTTGAGTTAATAACTAGGTAGAAATCACATAGACTGGCTACATCTGTGTGGACTGTGTTGATGTTGGCCATATTTTATTTCTCATTTTGATTTATTACCCGACTGTATCAGAAAGTGTGTGATATGTGTGTGTATGTATGTTTGTATGTATGAATGTCCATTCCTTTGGCACATTAGAATCGATTCAGTTTGGCAAAGTCTAATTCTTAAAGGTGTCTATAAATAGGGAAAAGGGGAGGGAGGGTCGAATTTTTTATCATTATGAAAATATAGGTATCAAATAAAAGCTAATAAATAGAGCATTCCAAAAATATATACATTATAATACTTTTATGTTACTATTTTGTCGAAAACTCATAAACAGTGTTAAATTAAATATAGCATTATAAAAACAAAAAAAATGATGCAGTTGCGAGTTTTAATTTGTCTTAATATGTTTAACAACGTTACATGTCTTACTTCAATTGTAACGATTTTGTATTACCAATTATTTTTGTTAAAGTATCGTTCTTACTTCATCATTATCATAAAACTTCAGGCAGTGTTAACAATAACATTCTGATAAAGGTTTCTGCGTCATAAATTTAGATTCAACATTTTTAATTTTAATACTTTACAGATGATTAATTATTACATTTATAAATTATTGACGCAAGCTTTCACACCTTGACAGTAATTGGCTTTTATATTATAAAAAACTACGAAATGTACTACACTTGCTCCTTACTACTTACTAATCCATTGACGTTTTGATCCAGATGAGGAGCTATACAGCTATACGAACTACGCGATGGACACGCCGACGCCGGCAACGACGCCCGGAGACTGCATACCGGGACTATTTCAACATCTGGATTCCCTGAACCTGTGCCCGGACTCTGACTTTGACGAGAGTCTTGCAGTACCTGAATCTGTGGTAGTCAACGATGCTGACAATAAGGAGGAGACTGATAATTTAGGTAAGATGATGTAATAAATTTACTTATTAGAACAATCAAAACTGTTGACAAAAGTTATTAACGACACTGACAAACGGAGATTTACCACCAACCAAGATGAACATCCCCGCGAAGCTATTGAAGTAAAGATTTACAAAACTTCGTTAGCGCGATTCAGAGTCATACCTATAGCGCCATCTCTAATTGAACTGCGGCAAATCCCTAGCAAAATAAATTTATTCGGTCCGATTAAAGACGATGACATCTTAAAACCCATTCAACTGTATGCCAATGTTGATGTATCAGCGCAAAGTTCAAAAGACTCTTTTATTCTTCCTTAATATTAACTTATGCCAGCGCCTTTGCTCTTTTACCAAGACCTTAATTTCACTCATACACTAAATATATGTATATGTGTATAAAATTTCATGCAAATTCGATTGCATGATTGAGTAACAAATGTCCATCCACCGTCCCAAACCTTTACATTTATTAAGTGTAGTAATTACATAAAAGTTTCCTGAAGTTAATATCTAAACTAAACATCAAAATTAAATATGAATAAAATTAAAGCCATTGTTTAATATTCACATGAAAAATAATAATTAATGAATTTTATAATTGTACACCTCATTATAATATGAATATAATTGGAAAACGTTTAAACTCTAAGCATGTGAGGGTCAAATTTAGCAACTGAATTTTAAACGACTTAACCCAATCGATTGAACTAAAATTTAGAATACACGTGCAGTGTGGGATGAAAATTTACGATTATCTTAGTGTTGTCATTCTGATATCAATAGGGCGGGCACTCCGAGATGGTGGACCTATTATTTTTCCTTTTTTTAGGATCCCCATATGAATCCAATTAAAAAGATTTCCAAAAAAAAACAAAATGAAGTTACATAAAACATGATTTTATAAACTTCTTTAATATAAATTTATTTGATTGTAGCCACTTTTAACACGATTTGTAATTGCTACATATTTATTACATCGTTCGTATTTTAACAAACAGGAAGTTGAAAAGCATTTAAAACCAGCACTTATTTTTCTGTCTCTATATCTTAAATAAGTTTTCCTAAAACTATACCGTTTTTAACTCATAAGACAATAATCTTAAATTTGACTGAATTAAGAACCTAATTTTTGGATGGCTTTTAATTAATTATATTATAAGGAAGCAGAAATTATATATTATTAATAGCAGGTCATATCTATCTATACTAATATATATAAATGAGAAGATGTGTGTGTCTGTGTGTTACTCAATCACGCAAGAACCACCGGTCCAATTTACATGAAATTAAAACTGGTCAATCCATAGGCTAATTTGGTTTCAGACTTTCATATTTCCATTCAAATAAAAAGAGGACGCTAAAAAATAGCGAATTTGTGACGGCATAAAAGAAGTTACTAATTTAATTTTCTATCTGTAAGGTCCTTATCACGTTTCATGCACCTCCAATGGTTAGCAACTAAAACCTATTTTTTTTTATCATGTAGCGATGCACGGGTACTTTAGCTAGTAGTTTTATAAATATTATGGTTTAACCACGTCTGCCTAAGAATACTAAGAATCAAAGAAACGCAAATACTGCAGCGATCTAACAAATAAACAAATATTCTTAGATTAGTAACAACGGCTTAAGGCAGTGTATCTGGAGATATGAAGATTTCATTGATTACCATATATGAGAAAAATGTAATCTAAGGAACGAATATTTCAAAATTCTTGGGTGGCTAAAGTAGGAAATGATAGCTTGCTTTAATAGATATACTAGATATACGAGTCGTAAGTAGAATTCCTACCGCCGTTCACAAAGTAATCAAATCTGCCTTGAAATAGTGAGTCAACAACCGTGATGCTCTTTATGTGATTAGAGAACACAATAAAATTATTTCCTCCGTTATCATTATTATTACCAATCAGGTTGATAATCATAATTGGGGTATATATATTGGAAATGACAAATCCATTTATAATATTTCACAATTTATTTACATGTTTCTTTATTCATTTTATACAAACTCATAGACTTCTGTTTGCATGACCTCATCAAGCGATAAAAGATTAAATTATTGAAGTAAACAGATCCTGCTAGCAAGTTGCATATTGTTTTTAAGATTAAATTAGCAATCCAGCATGCAGCCTACCTCATGATAAGTAATCTCTGCCGCCATGGACATCTGTAAACAACTGCATATAGAACAGGGGTTCTATCCAAAGTTAATCACACGTTCGTTGCTACTCCTAAGGGCTAAGATGGTCGCCCCATATTAAAGTTAGCCTGTTGCAGTACTGCTTTATGCTATATATAAGAGTGGCAATGGTAACTCCCCATCGAAGCATATTCGTTCTAACCTCAGGTAGGTTAGAACGAATATGCTTCGATGGGGAGTCTTATCTGTAAAAGATGTAATTGTTGTAACCCCATAAACTTAAACATAAACATAAACTTTATTTTCGAACTTTATTCAGCAGTCTCAGAAAAATATGGGTGAGGAGGAGTCATTCGTTTCGGAGTAGCTTCTAGAAAGGTTATGAAAATGGACCACTTTCGGAAAAAATATTCGGAATAATTTCTATAGTGGATAACGTAGACGAAAAAACTTACCACCGCTCTACTTATCGACACGACTAAGGCATTTGACTTCGCTTGCCATGAAATTCTATTTAAGAAACTGTACAACCTTGGAATTCGAAATAGCACTTCAATGGATACAGTTATACCTTAAACACAGTAGCCAAAACCTAGAAATCGAAAATATTAATAATAAAAGTAAATACATAACACTCAACGTATCGATATAACACAAGCGGCGTCCCTCAAGGAAGCATACTCGGCCCTTTACTATTTTGCTGTACATTAATGATTTACCTGACGTAACTAATAATAAAATTATACTTTTAGGCTGATGACATTTCTGTAATAGTAACTTCGAATAAATTTAATAATAAGGACATAAATAACCATACACAGGCCATAAATAAAACATAAATATTATTAGGAAAAATTTAAAAATAAATCTTGAAAAAAAGACGAAAATAATAAAGTTTACAAAAAATAAACAAATTTTACGTCAACTAAATGTTAATTATAATGGAATTATGATATAACAAATAGTTAAGGCCACATTCTTAGGTACCTATAGTAATAGATGAACAATGTAGTTGGAAAGCTCACATACATGCAATTTCCAAAAAAATTCTGTATTGAACTATGGCTTGTTTCTGTATTGAACTATGGCTTGTTAATATGGGGAAAAACAGTTGACAAAAATTAAAGAGCTTTTATTATTTAAAAAAATGCCTGCGTGCAATATACGTATTATTGCACGCAGGCATTTTTTTTTAAGTCTTGAGCCACATTAATCTTGTAAAACTCCTTTAAAAAATACAATATTTTAACTTTGTCGAGCATGTACATATATGAAATAGGCAAATTTGTAAAATTGTGACATATTCATTTCAAAATTCATGTCTTGCTGACATGCAAATAGATTAGGTTACCCGAAAACATCGAAATCTGTTTTTATACAAGAAATTGTTATGCAATGTGTATTAAAATCTATAACGCTTTGCCAAAAGATATAAAAGAAATGTATTTTCATAAATTTAAGAAAGAGTTAAAGGCGTGGCTTGCGACAAAACCCTTTCATTCGGTTAGTAATTTTTTAGGCAAGCAGATTTAGTCTGAGACATGTAAATTAATAGTAGGATTATGTAACTTTATTAGAACCAATACCTATTACTTTGACATTTTGATATAATATGACATAATTTATGCATTAAATTTAATAATTAATTTAAAGCCACTATATTTGTAATTTGCACGCCTTATATACGAAAAAGAAGGACATTTAATGTATTAATCTAACACCATATGGTACTTACTCTATTTAGCAAATAAAGATTATTATTATTATTAAAAGGAAATTCCTAAAGTTATAAACAACTTATCGTTATTTATTTATAGTTATACGCAATTCTTGATTAGACTATATTAAAGACTTACTCGTGGAAGTAAATTAAAAAAAAAAAACAATATTTTGTCAGTAGAACGACGCACAATAATACTCGTGTTTTGATGCGGCCGAACGTTTCGGCCATCTTTTGGCCGAAATCGAAACTAAGGCCGAAACTAGGATTTGACCTGAGCTGTATTTAGATCACACTACACAAACTAAAAAACCTAAATGACATCGGTAAAAGATGTACACTACACAATATGAATACTTGGTTGGAACGATTCATCCAGTGCCTACTTTCCATACCTTTAAAACCACGACATGTTATAAATTAAACACTACTACATATAAATAAGCAGAAATATGTGTCGTGGCGCCTCCTCACTCAAACCTCAAAGGGTTTCCCCTCTTGAAGTTAAAAATAAACAAGAACGTAATTATTGTACCTAAGCATTGTTATGCTTTGTATTGCACTTTGTTTGAATTAAAAGGACTTAAATCAAACAAGATAATGATAAAGTAACAATAGGTATAACATCGATTAAATTTATCGCCCATAACAGATACACTAATATTATCGCAATATCAATAATATTATATCATATTTGTCTGTTTGTATCAATATCACTCACAAAACTACTGAACACGTTTCTAGTACCTTCTTACTAATATTATATATGCGAAAGTCTGTGAGGATGTATGTGTATCGGTTACTTTTTCACGCAAAAACTACTGGATTTCATTGGTACATACGTGACCTAGACTGACACATGGGATATTCATTTCCCTGGTAAACGTGACCGAAGCGGGCGGAGCCGCGGGAATAATGTAGTGATGCATTTTAGTTAAACATTTTAGATCCATCCATTTTAGTTAAACGCTCAATGGTTCGACTGGTATATATACTTGACGATACTCGTAATTTTCGCGTGTAGATACGAAAGCCAGAGATATATACAAAAACAACCTCCCACCTTTAGGTACGTGTAATAAAAATGGAAGTTCCTCGTGTCTGTATATCGCATATTCGCAAAACACGTTATTAGAAAACCTAATAATTGAAATATTCCCATAATTAAAAAAAATCGAATTATAATTTTATCGAACCAAAACTATTGAATTTATATTGAAGAATGGAATATATCGCTGCCTTGCATGAATGAACACAACACAAAAAAAAAACAAATTTTACAGGATGTGTCAGGTAAAAATTAAACAAAATTTATAACTTTTAAATTAAATTATGAAAATTAAAAGACATTACCCACAGTGTAGTTAACGTACTAAGTTTTCAAATCTAGAATAATATATGTAACAAGGATAAAACTATTAACCTTTAACATAAAATTGATGAATTTTGAATTATGCGGTTCTTTATGGAAATCAGCGATATATTTATTGTCCCACTGCTGGGCACGAGTCTTCTATCAAATTGAGAGAGCTTCAGGCCATAGTCCACCGCGCTGGCCAAGTGCGAATTGGTAGACTACACACACCTTTGAGAACTT
>DWTU01000779.1:0-15402 GCA_018251515.1 Cecropterus confusis
CCGCTTGGCGGAGCTGCCACCATACTGGTCTGACACGCAGTGGGTTCTGGGTTCGATCCCCGGCCAGACAGACATCTGAATGATGAGTTTGGATTTCTGTTCTGGGTCTGGTTGTTTGTGTATTTGTCTTTGTGTGTCCATGGCGCCCACGACACAGGAGAAAATCCTAATGTGGGGCTATGAGTGTAAAATGTGTTTGTTTATGTTATGTTCTCGGTCTGGATATTTTTGTAGTCGTCTCTGTGTATGTCAATGGCACCCATGATAGAGGAGAAAATCTAGCGTGGGGCTATGAGTGTAGAAAGCGTTCTTTTTACATCTTCACAATTTTTTGCATTTATAGTATTAGGAAGATACATTATCTGCATTGCATAGTTCTGCATGTTGTTTGTATAAAGTTATAATGTTTTTGTTCAATTATGTCTAAGGGTAACTAAGGGTGTGTATAATTATGTTCACTCGCACAACTACCGCGAATCGCCAATAGTCCTTGTTGGTTGTCATCTGATATGTTGTGCTAAAGAAATCACAGTGGTACATATAGATGTTGCTTAATTGGTAACATTGTAAGTGCTGTTGTAAACATATATTTTAATGAAATTATTACAATACATATCACTGAAAATGAAAGCGTGAAAATGTTCATGACTGTTTTTTGTATTTTGTTATCAAAATCCATATCATTTAAATTGCATATTTGAGAATTTTATTAATTTATATTTTTAATATTGATCTATTGTTGTTTTTGTATATTTATCTGTGTGTATGCAGCATTATGAATATTGATGTACTCAGTAATGAAAGCTGAACTTGCATTCAATTAAAACGAACTAAACTACAACAGATAACCTTGTTATAAAAAAGTATTCTACAATATAAAGTAAGTAGTAGTGGTTATATTATTGCCTTAGCAACAGACCTAATGACAAATGAATTGTTAACACCTTAACAAAGGGCTAAAGCTATAAAAAATTTCAAAATTAGGAACCAAAATTATAATTGGTTTGTAATTTTTGCACCAAGCTCAAATTGTCACACTTTACCATATAATTTTATCATGATTGTTCCGTTTGTGTAAATAGGGTTTAAATGAAAATTTGTTAACAGTTATAATATTATCATTTAATATGCTTAACAATGCTAAGCATACTGATATTTTGTTGTCTGAATATATGTTTTCTTTGTACTATTATTGTGTATATGTATTATGTGATATACTGGACCTGGGGTCGGCAACCTTTTGAGTGAAGAGAGAAAGAGTAAGTAACTTTTGAGGAAGAGTAAAAAATGACAATTTACACAATTTCTAAGTTTTTAAAGACCCACAAGTTTTATTCTTGCTAACAATAAATAGCTTATTTATGCTATCTTTATCATTGTGTAAGGAACTACAGAGTCGAAAATTCACATCCAAAGAGCATGTGGCTCGCAAGCCACATGGTGCCGACCCCTGTACTAGAAATTACATACATTGGAATATTACAACATATGGATTATATTCTTTCAGCTTATGTATATAAATTTATTCAATTTTATATTTCTCTTTTCAGATACCTTGTCCTCACCACTAGTGGTGGTATCATGGACCATGAAGAAGCCAGAAGGAAACACCTTGGAGGAAAAATCCTAGGCTTCTTTTTCTAAGTTAACGCAATACACATGAAAACATATCCTGTGTTTTATTTGACTAAGTAATATCAATTTTTTGCCCAGTGTCTACACATATAAATATTGGTCTTATTGTGTGACCTGCTTTTTATAGCTAAATGATATGTATTAAAAAAACACAGCAATTACCTATGGCATTTCAAAGGCATTAAGTTATGAGTTAACAATTGTGCAGATCCAATATGTTTAATGTATGGAAATTTTGTAGAATTTAATTTAGAAATAATTTAATATATTTTCGAGTTAAAGATTTGCCTATATAAAAATACTAAAGAGGATTTGTCTATATAAAATCACCAAGAGGATATTCTTGTATCAAACCTTTCCAGTTTATAAAAATGTCAATATAACTGAAGTAGAAAACGAGCATGCGGTATGAAATTACGTAGTATCTTCCCGTGCTAAGTTCCTTACCGCCTGAAATAGAAACTATGGCGCCGAAACGTGACCTTTCACTGTAGGCTTCATTAGAAATCTCTTAGCGTGCTGTAGAGATGGTTATGGCATTGAAATTTCGATAAATATCTATGAAATCCGTAGGCGAATTAAGCTTACCGACGCCGCTCAAAGTTAGCGAGCTGAAGTGGTAATGAGCTGGCCATATCGCGCGAAGGACCGATAACCGATTGGTAAGAAAGGTGTGGCGACCATGTTTAGGCAAAAGACCTGAAGAAGACGGCGGGTAACCGTTGGTTTCAGAAGGCACAGGACGGGTGGGAGAAATGGAGACCTATATACAGCAGTGGACGGCTTATGGATGGATGGATTGACTGAAGTATAGCATTTAGGTTTTAGAGTGGCTTGAGCCCCCATTCTGGATCCACCAATGAGTTTGCAGCTAACTCAAATGGAGTAGGAGTTAGAACTATGCCACGAAATAATTAGACTTGCCTTAATTAATCGTTAAAAGGCTTGAATCTTGTATAGAGTCATGCTACAGAATTTTAAAAGTTATTTTTTTTGTGAAGTACATCTACACATGGACTGTGGCAGACGAATTTAATCAATCGAAAATGCCATGGAAATGAAGTGGCAAATTGCCACTTCCATAACACGTAACAATGGTTCTGCTTTTTAGATTATTTAGGGACTACAAACATACACAAAATCATATTTATTATGTGACGGTACCTGTTCTGCTGTATTAATATATCTTAGGTAAATCGTGCCATCTAGCGGCATCTTTGTAAGTTAAACCTGCACCACCTAGTGGCATGTTTGTAAGTTAAGACAACGCCATCTAGTGGCATCATTCTAAGTTATGTAGCCAGAAATGAATTCGATTGAAAATGTAGCTAAGAACACGTTTATAGATTGCGTTTGAACTGTACATTCAAAACCGATTAAAGCGACATCGGTTATTACGACCGAATGGCAAAGTCCCGGCCTAACTGCTATTTAAAAAATGAGGTAAATATACCGCTTATAACGAAACCGGATATAGCGACATATCGCTTAAAACGACTAACTTTATCGATATTCATCGGCTATAACGATTAATATGAGATATATTCTATCCTAAGAATTAATGTTTTGACATATTTTTGCTGCGCAATTTCTCCTATCCTATCTGAACGTCTTTCGCGCTCTTGGCCGTTTGAGCTAGAAAGTTTAGCAACTTATTTATTTCGATAAATTGATAGCGTGATTTTTTTTTTAGTTTTGGTTTGGATCATGTGTTCGCATTATTACCATGATCCAAAAAAAAAAAAGAAAAACACACATTAATAAAAATAACAATATGGTGAAGCAGTCAAGCACAATAGCGAATTACATTGCTGTTATTAGGCAGCAATAGGTGTGGCACAGAGTTCTACCACTTTTTAGGTGCTGGAGTAAATAACGGGGAAGGGCCAAAATAATGCTTCAACATCCAAAGCTAATTATGGTAGTTAT
Organism: Cecropterus confusis; assembly: GCA_018251515.1. Lineage (NCBI taxonomy): Eukaryota > Metazoa > Arthropoda > Insecta > Lepidoptera > Hesperiidae > Cecropterus > Cecropterus confusis. The sequence continues at coordinate 3,565 of DWTU01000779.1, forward strand.
TACTGGTAATTATTGGTCCTTTCGGAGTATTTACTTATTTTGCACAGGGATTGTTATAGAATAATCTTTATTTTTACTTCTAATTTAATCTCTCTCAAAGAGTGTAAATTGGGATTTTTAGGAGGATAAAATAATTTATTCTAAATTTTAGTGTTAAATTAGCTGGTTTAAAAGTCTTGGATTCAACAACCATTTTGACCACTTCGATTTTGTGAGAGACATCGTCGGTCCCTAACTCCCTACATAAGTACCTACATGTCAAAATTGGCATCTTTTTAAAGATAAAAGTGATTTGTTATAAAATAAATAAATGTTGTAAAAGTGATAAGTTACAATAAGTTTATGAAATAACGAGATACACAGTAGTCGACAATCAATAAATATTTATCATTATCAAGTTACTTATACATAACGTAAATATTACAATGAGCAATGTTACAAAAACCGCAAGTATTCACGTTTCAGCAAGGGCAAAGTGTCCTAGAAGTATCGAGAATAATATACGAGGTATCTATTTGCGGTTGTTCACGTTACTTAATTGTGTTGAGCAATAATTCTAGTTTCACTTTCTTTTATAGCATAAATAAATATATACTGTCCACTTTCTATTGTTACATATACTTAGGTACTAAACGAAACACTGCCGATCGACCTATCTTAAACTAGCTATAATGCGTGGTGACAAGCGCCTTTAAGAAAATGTAATATGACTTTAAAGTGTAGTAAATTTTGATACAGTAGATCGATTTTAATCAATAGTCCGCCAATAATTCTTCAAATAAAATAAATAAGTTTTCGTTTGTATGATTTCAAGCACATAGCCAAACAATCAATATTGTAAAAGTTATTGAAATTAATATTGTTTGTTTAGTATACCTAGTTCTACAAACTGTTTTTTTTTTTGCAAATATATGCAACGCGGCGATTTTATTTTATTCATGTATGGATATGTTTTAACCAGGGTTATAACGGAACTCCACCTCCGCCTCCGTTTCTGCGGAACTTCCACAAAAAATCGGACCTCCCTTTCCGCATCCGCCTCCGCAAAATTTTTGGTATGACGGAGGTTTATTTACGTTGATCTTAAAGTACAACGCGCATGGAGGGACGCTAGGCGACTTGGCCGCTCAGCTACATGTTGCAACTATAGGAATATCTTTATTGCGATAGATATATAACATAAAATATAAAGTATTTTCGCCCATATTTCGCACGCACAAGTTCACCTCCGCCTCCGTTAACCACCGCATCCGCGGAGGTGAACTTCTTAACTTCCGCATCCGTCTCCGCGTTTGCTTAGAGAGCCTCCGTTACAACCCTAGTTTAGCATATCCATCCATACATAAAAAAGTCCGTAATAATCTGTAAAGCATATGACGACTAATATCATATTTTATGCATTTCATTTTATATATCTATTCATCATTTAGTAGAGTAAGACTGCTAGTATAACTGTAATTGTATATAACATTAATAATAAGCACTCATGGATAGTTGACTGAACTAGCTGCGAAAGGATAGTCTAAGTTTTTAACATTTTGAAGCCTATACTACTTTGTTAAGTATTGCATTCCTCCAGCATTTGCACATAGGTTTTCTTATCACAATAAACATAAGCAAGCAGATAATCGCGTGATAAGAAGATAAAAAAAGAACGTCAATTTTCCAGAGATGTGAATTATTGTTAGTAAGCAATTTTATTAGAGTCACTTGCAGTCCCGGATTCTGAATGCTTTGGATAACGAAGAGTATCTACGATGGTAACATTGATCCAACGCAAAACGGAATATTTCTTTGTAACCGGACTATCTTGTGCCGTAATTTTGTCCATAAAGTGTCCATTATGAGGCATGGAATGATTAATTAAAGTGTACTTACTATGATAGATAATGACGTGGATGGCATTAGTAATTGAGAATAATTAATTATTCACAATTACGTGCATGTACAAATTCTCTTAAAAGTTATAGGTTCTTTCTTAGAGCGTTTAATAACTATTCCATGAGATATTGAAGACTCCCATTGACTTAAATTAAGACCTTGGGAGTCATTTTATATGTTAGTTGAATAAAAATTAATAAGAACACTTCCTCTGATGTAACTGTTACCAATGTACCTGGTTTATTTGTATTTATTGTATGTGTATAACTGGTCATGTCCATGGCTTATGGCGGGTGAGAAGCTTTCAATGTTACTAGTGCTAGTGAGCATTGCCCAGTAAAATTATACTTGTTAGTATGTGATGGGGGAATGTGAGACAGAGAGACAATGATAGCATGAGTACCACAGAATGGATGACGGAATCCGACAGACTTCCAACTGTTTCAATTAAATAATCTTTGAGTAATAGTTAGGGTAAAAATAAGAATGATTAAAAACGATGTTTTTTGTTTATATAATAATATAGCATTTCATCATCGAACTAACGAGGTGGTGCCGTCACTGGTCGCGCGTTCTTAGCGCGTCGAGATTCGAGTGACGGTCGCCACTCATTCTGTTTCCCCGCCATTCTTCAGTTGTGCGTCGTACGAACCGAACTACGCTCGCTACCGCCGGCCGAAAATGTATCACGCGTCTTTAGTGTACTGAAGTTATAAGTGTTAGTGCTCGTGCATTACTTTCAAAACGATTATTTATCTATACTAAAGGATTATATTAGAGGATGATGGCTCCCGAGACGGTCGTGACCGTGGATCACAACAAACCCACGCAGCAGCAGGCGCCCCCGCAGCAACAGGGCGGAGCGCTGGACTGGATTAAAATCAACGTAGAATATTTCAAAACGCCGCCTGGCATTCTCAAAATTATACAATTGGTGAGTAAACACTATTGTTTAGACGGGCAGCGTTAATTTTGTTAATTTACGGGCTGGTGATGATTATGTCCGTGTAACTAAATTAAATAGCGCTACTTATTCTACGGATAGACCGTTCTTTTCTATCATTAAGATGTAAAAGTGATTATCTGTTTGTATTCATTTACTTGTATTCATTTAGTAACGTATTTTGTTACGTATGACGTGTTATGTTACCTACATAGGTTGTGTAAACCTTTAATACGTACTCTGATCTATAGTTTGATGTGTACCAGTCTTGAGTACGTATGTATTATGCATTTAAGTTATCGAGGTCACATGAGTTGCATGTAACTGCTGAGAAAGCTTTTTGATGCCATGGAGGTCAGTAGGTGTTTGTGGAGAGTCTCCGGTTAGGCGGCACCTTGTTGAGGAAGTAAAGGCATTATACATTATGCGGAGGCGCAGCTTACTCCCCCGTATCAATATTAAGCACCTACCTTACAACACTAGCCTTATACGGAATGTTTCGTAGGCTATTCAGAAATTCAGTTCACACCGAAGGTGCTGGAATTAAGGCGTTACTATGTATTGTCTCGTTAGCTTTAATGATCACGAATTTCGCAAATAGCTTGTTAACTATTTGATCGACATTATAAGGTACGGTATCATTATGTTCGTTCACAATGCGAGTTAAATTTGGTTGGTTATCATATTAAATTCTACTACTTAAGGAATGTGGTCTTGAAGGTCAAATAATTATTGCATTAAAATCATAATATTAAAGAAGCCAAACGAATCGTGACCTTGAATGAGCAGTTATTACTATCAGTCAATCGATATTTTCGTATCTGTGAATCTAAGTTGCTTGGTTCGTTGATATTCTCCCCAAAAACAGGTTAATCCGCAGTTTTAGATTACCAAACATAATAGATCTCACAGTATTGTATGTAAACTTGTAGCTTTCATAATCCGATACTCTATTTGGTTCATTTGCAACGTTCACGGTGATCTGTACTGTAGTGACTAAAGGGCGTGGTAAGGCTGACGTATTTAGTTATGACGGTACCAAACTTCACATTAGTCATTAGTAAAGCGTCTGTGATCGGTATGACATGGGTACCTTGATAGTAGCCTCAGTAGAGACTGATAGTACATGAAATAGACTGCGGAAACATACGTACAACAGTATAAACCATTCGTAAAAGTATCATTCAACGAGAGTGAAACGCAGATACAATATTAATATTCACAGTAGTAGTTACTTAATATTTTTTGTGGGCTTATAAGTTCAAATTAGGCATGATCACCTCGCCTACGCCAGCTTTGCTACGACTTTGAACGCTGATATCATCATTTGCCTTATCCTTGCATTTATTACGTAGGCATTCAGATATGCACTTTTGGTTATTATTGATGCAAACCTAGTCATTATATTTATTAATTGAATATCGAATTACTTTTTACAGGTTAGTTTTAGTTAGAGTAGGTATTTTACGTCGATATGAATACTTTTTTGTTAAGAATGAGTCACCTGTATATTCGTAAGAATAAATTCGCTTATCGGCCTTTTTGTATCTTAAACTGATAACCTATCCACATTCCGTTGTTATTTCTTTAGTTTTTTTTAAATAAATAAAAAGTATATCATGTCGCTTATTCCTATGAATGTGAACAAAACTCAGAAACGCTATTTTTCAGAAGAGACTGGTAAAAATTAAACAATGCTATATGTTGTTTTGTGCTATATCTTTTTAATAAATGAAGGTAACATAATAAAAGAAATAAGGCCATTAACCACTGTGGACTTATTTTACCAAGTTTTCAATTGTAAAATAAATAACTAGGATAAAACTGTAACTTTCAATTAATTCAATTGTGCGGTTATTCATGCTAACAAGGGATATAAAAGCAGATAGATGTATTTTTTTATTATTTTCATATATTCCTTAATAAATGTAAAGAGCACCACAGTGTGTGCTACAAAGTGGTGCATTCAGTCTAGGAGTAAGCATTTAGGAGGAGTAAGCAATTAGTAGGAAATATTTTACTTCAAATGTAATAATTTCTGAATTCGCTAATTGGGTTGACTGATTACGTAACGACAGCAAGGTTTAGGGAAAAGAATAAACCTACTACTAACATTATATTTAATGTTATACCTACTCAATATTATATATTTTTTATCCTACTGAAAACTTATCACCTCCCATCCATCAGCCTTTCGAGGTTCACTGCTGGACATGGGTCTCCCCTAACTGGCGCCGACCAACCAACCGGCCCTGTGCATTCTCAATCCAACGGTTTCCCGCTGTCTTCTACAGGCCATCAGTCCACCTGGTCGGGGGGCGACCGGTGCTCCTTTTGTCTGAAAGTGGTTGCTATTCGAGATCTTTTCTTCCCCATCGGTTATCGGCCGGCGATGTGGCCGGCCCACTGCAACTTGAGCTTGCTAATTTTGAGACCTGTGTTGGTAAGCTTAGTTCCTCTACGGATTTCATCGTTGAAATCATGTGTCGTAGTGAAATTCCAAGCATAGCCATCTCCATAGCACACTGAGCGACCTAATGAGACCTACAGTGAAAGACCACGTTTCGGTGCTATATAGTTCATCACTGTAAACACACATTACTCGAATTATTGCGATTTCAGGACTAAAACCCAATTAAATTTAAGAGTAGGAATAAAAGACGAAGCGAAAGAAAAGTGTATAGTGCACAGATTGCATATCTGCAATTGTACAGTTAACGTACACCATAAAAAATATACAAGACGAATAAGGAAGATAACCCCTTTCCTTTGGGAAGTCGGTTAAAAAGAGCATCTTGAAAGTGTTTATTATTTTATTTTTAACGCGCGTTTAAAGAAACATAATTTTAAGAACGACATTTTTTTTGCGCTATATAATTATATCTAATTAATTCCAGTCTTAATACTTTTACAATTTTAATGTGCAATCGGGTAAAAATAATCATGTATTTAACATAGTCGTTCGTGTGTAGAAGAGATTAATATAATTTTGTTTTTGTGTAATATGTTACGATAACGATTACGTTGTCCGTGTCACGATGATATGGCGGAAGCTACAAGGATATCAAGCTTTTTCCTAAATTGTGGGAGGAATACCCGGATAACGCACTGGCCGTTATCTGGGTATTCCTCCATAACTTTTAGTAATAATTAAAAAAATGTTATTAAAAAAAAAATTGGAGGGTCTACACTAAAGACTACACTCGAACCTACATATAATTATAAATATAATATGTTATATATTCCACATTGAATATATTAACAATAAGGACCTACTTGCTTACTAATGTTGGTGTATTAAAATTCTGAAATGGCTCTTGAACTAAAAGCTGTTTTAGTTCTGCGCTGAAACTAAAAAATCCCCGCTAGAAACCTGCCACCCGTACTTATGTTTTTATGCCTACGCACACATCTATGAAACTTTGAAGGAAACTTATTTTTTTTCCGATAAACCAGTAGAACCACAAGTAATTTCCACGTAGGTAAGGAACTCAAAGCTTACAGCAAAGTAAGCGATGCCATTATACGTTATCTTAACTTGTTTCGACCTTTTTTTAAAATAGTTTACACGGAAATTGAGGTTGAACTTTCTTTAATTGGTTTGAAGGTAAGAACAGGCACATGGCAGAGACAACGCGCCCCGGGCGGCAGGTTTTAAGGGGCGGCAAAACTTCCTTTTTCATAATACATAACCGGTATTTTTTTAACCTTCTTGGAAACTCAAGTTGTGCTCCCGGGCGTCATATACAGGGGGCAGCAGAATATTTAGGTTTGACGACCTTTTTGTTTTGTCGTCAATTTAGATATTTTTTGCCGACTATTTATAAATGTTTTAAGTTATTTCTGAATGGGTGGGTGGCGAGTAAAATTTCACCCCGGGCGGCATAAATCCACGCTATGCCACTGTTAACACACTGACTAAAACACAACAAATATTTCATGTAGAGTATTTACTCGTGGACGCTCTTCTAATCTAATAAAACCTAAAAAAATATGACGAAAAGTAGATTAAAATAATATTTTCGATTTACAATGATTAATCGCCACGACGCTAGTAGGTACTACGTTGGTGTTTCGTTTAAAATGAAGAAGTTATCTGAAAAAATGTGTAATTTCCAATTGAATTGCAAATTTTACTTGAATTAATTAATGTAGAGTTGGAGTTTCTTTCTCGTACGTCCTTAATTAAGGTTTTGTGCATTATTTCTTTAATGACATGTTTTATTATATAGGTATATTGTTCATTCTCAAGTTAGATCATTACTATTTCTTAGTATATTCAATGAATATGGATGATGCTGTAACTTCATGAATCACTATTGTACTACACATATATGAACTTCAAAGTAAAAAAAAACAAGGTTGTTCACGGATACGAGGGTATTCTACGTAGGTATGACTAAGTTAACAAACATTTACTATCCCGTAAATATTTGCTCCACTAAGGTAGTATTTTTATGTTATTTTAAGGCAGAAACGAATAGAGTTCTCCATAAGTACTCTATGTAAATTGTAATAATTATATTATGGTATAAAGTGGCGGATCTTGACCTAGCTGAGGGTAGGCATAAACGAAGAAAGAGTTTTTTTTCTATAAGGAGAAATATATATAAGTAGGTATGCAATCTCCGAAAAGGTCCACTTATATCTGAAATATTACTGTCCCCTAAAAGGTTGCGTTTCATTACAAGATTTTAAAGGGAGTTGAACTCTTTAGTTCCCTATATTGGCTGCCGCTCTAAATATATATGTTGAGGTATCAGCATAAACCTCTATAAATATAACCTAACTTAATATAAATAACCTAAATATAATATAACCTAATGTAAATAACCTAATATAGAGTTCAGTGCCCTTTTCTCTTTTGTTTTTGAATTTCTTTTTTGTGTTTAATAGCTATTGACGTGAATTAGAATCAAGAATAGGTTTGGAAAATTTATGATCATGGTTGAATTTCGATCTCTGGGCGAACACTACTCATTATTAATAGTATTTTATGCGTGCGGACGCTTGGTGATGCGATACGGCTCAATAGTTTTTAGACAGAAATAGACAGTGATGTAGTAGCTTCTCCATATTATATGTCGCCACAATCAGCTGCCAAATTACAAACTTATTTGAGACAATAAAGAATCTAATCAGATGTTCGATTGGAACTAATCAAATTTGTTCCTCGACGAATAATGGCGTAACTTCCTCGGTAGGTCAATGGATGTACCTTTTATTTTAGTTCTTTATTATTTGAACTGATCTTTGTATGCGGAGAATATGAGTTAAAAAAAGGTCTAATTTACAAATAAAAATGGACATTTGCAGAACTAATTGTCCAAGGCAAATGCAGATCGAACACTTTATTTAAACACCTTATTACTTTTGAAAAGAGAAAGAAAATGATTTTACCGAAGCTTTTTAAAACAAGAGCGTTGAAAGAAGTACTATATAATGTTAATATACGAATTTTGTTATCGTCAAGGAATATTGTTATCGTCAAGGAACGAGAGTTTTATAAGCGTTGAAATTCGCAGTAACAAATTTTATTACTTTACATTGCAATTTACAACAAAGTCACCTGTTAAAAGGTTTGACTATTTGTATTATCTACTGCGCTGTACGAACGTGCAAATTACAATAACATTTGCTGTAAGCGTGACTCCGTTGCGCCGTCCCATGAGTTTTGAGGTCGCCATGTCGCAACTCGTTAGACGACCGATAAGTCTTTATTGATGCATATTAATATTTGAATTAATAATATGCTTCTTATTATTAGATAATTTATTAAAATTGATTTTGCGTATTTAATTTCATTTTTCCCGATTCAACATTAGTAATAAATTATAACTAGTTCTAATGATTGAGGAAAAATATAGTGAGCTCTCACTTTAAAAGAAGCCCAATGCCCAGTAGTGGGACAGTATTGGTTAAAGGCGAATCTTGCTGTAAATTTAATTCTTAACGTGTATCTAATGTATGAGTATAGTATCATGCATTTATTTGAGTGTGTGACGTCTTTCGTACAAAACAAAGTTTCCTGATTTAAAAATATCATAAATAATACATGAGTCATGTTACCATTTTAGATCTTACCTATGTTAATCCATTCAGTGTGCATAATATTGTTATAGTGAATATTAAGTAAGGGAACACTACCTATGAGCTATGATTTGTGAACACCTGCATACGAGTATATATTTAAACAAATGTATAATTGTATACTAATTACATTTCGCGTCAAACATGCTTGCTACATGACGTAATTATTGTTCTTAGGTTTCCGTAGGTACTTAAAGGGCGCAAACAAAACCTTACTCCTAAGTCTCCGCTCGTCCTTCGCTCATAGGGATGTATATTTTGAACCATAACAGAATATTCGGTAATACTTGAAGTTTCCAATGTGTAAGATATTGTTGTTATTACAAACGAACGTTTAAAATTCACGGTCGAAACGAACAATTTGTGGGCGAGTGCGGCTCGCAGTGCCGATTTTATTAAATCATAGCCAGAGTATGTTTGTGTGTATCCTACATGAATCAAGCTTGTTTCAATTGACGTAAAAACTTACTTAACGCAAGAAATACCTACTCATTTACCTTAAGGAAAAAATTAACAATCATCTATTGTCACGGTTATGATCATGTTACCTGTTTCTGTGTAGTGAGCATGGATTATTCGTTATCTGCCCGATTGTTTCAATTCAAACATACGGAAGTAATGATAAGATTTATCGTTGTTTTACTTAGAAAAAATCTTTTGCCGATGCAATAGTTTCGCTTACTTTTCCTACTGTACTTATTTTTTGAAAAGTGTCAAAGTTATATCAAAGGATTTTTTTACACAACAGGGTTACACCGTTTGAAAGTATTAAAAGTTGAAGGCTTGAAAGTATTAAAGAAAATGCTTAAGTTTTGTAAATGGTTAGAATTGTCTTTGATTTTTAAATTATTTGTAAATAATCTTATCTCCAATTCAACTCTCGACGTAATTTATTAAAGTGCCTTAATAGAAATATGAAATTTGAAATTTAATCACGTAATTTAAGCATGCATACTTACATATTTAATTAGAAACGCATTAACAGAGGATCAAAATTTCGCAATGGGGACTTTGAGAGCAATGTTGGGTGAAAGCTGGTGTTGAAATGAAAGTAGTTCTGGCGTCGACACATCGGTTCGAGCCCCAAGCACCGGCCAGCACTGCAGGCTGTATGTGCTAGGGTTGCGACCTCTTCGTGAGAAAATATTTTAAGTTTGTAATATTCAGAACAAATTAAAAAGAAAAAAAATAGTTTTTGGATTATTTTAGTTACAAAAAAATGCAGATATTTTATATTTTGATTAAATTCGGTAAAAAATTGAGCAGGTCAAGTATAACATAGTAATATTTTAATATGTGTTTTTTTTATTAATTATTAATGTAGATCAATATAAAATACCAGTAAAATGTAATATTAAATATTAGTTATGCTAATATGAGTCGATCACGCCAAGTGACGTCGCTACATAGCGCGTTTACATGCCATTAGTATTTTTACCACAATGAAGTATAGAGCAAACAAATATGGAATTGTTTTTTTGAAATATATTATTACTATACTATATTATATTAGTATATACTTATTTATGATGTAGATGGGTATTTAGTATTACAATTATGTAATATTGCGGGTGTCAGCCCTACTGACACACGACCAGTGTGACTAGTTGTCGTTTTCTCATCATTTCACTTATTTCTGGTGTATCCAGTGCAACCATAAATAAGTATCTACAATATGTATACAGCATTTACGAGTACACAAAAAACTAGCCGGCTTAACATATTTATTTATGTAACTTTTACTGATATAACGTTACAAGAAATATACCCAATAGTCTATACTGTTTTAATAAAATAGACGTGGTCTGCAATTAAAGGTAGAGTTCCGGAGAGAGCACTTTTATGATTCGATGTTCTCTTGTTTGAAGTCTGTGCTAAGGACGAGACAGTAGAGACAGCAGAACATTAAAGCGTTCCAATTTTTTTCACTGGGTGGATACTTTTGCATCGCCATATTAGTATAGGGGCGGTAAAATTTATATTTCTACACAAGACGCGTTGCAAAATAAAATAGTGTCACCTCGCATCGAGTAGTTAGTTACCTAATCTGGCGCTCGTTAGTGTCTGAACCAAGCTTCGACTTCGGCTTCGGCTTCGGCCACCTTCAGCAAAAACTTGGGCTTCGGCCAAAAAAGGCCGAACTTTTAGCCGAAGCCGAAGTTTCTATCAAGTGCCTAAATTGAACGAACTATAATACCTGTCATACATCATTCCACGATGGAAATGGTGAAGTGCAAGGATAAGTGAAAACTCCCATTGTGGGTTTGCATCACCTATTGTGTATGAAAATTACATAATTCGAACTGTTATCAATTTATTAAAGTAGCAAAGACTTTTAATCAGTCCGAGAAGTTGTTTATATACAATCAACATAGATCTTTAACCAACCAACATAATCTTTAAACATCAGTTTTAGCCAATTTGGAATTGAATTCTTTAGGGTTTTTAAACCTTCAGCTTCGGCCGAAGGTTGTGGTCATAGCTGAAGAATCGGCTTCTGCCAAAAATCTACCTATGGTCGGATATTACTTATAAGATATATTAGAAGTTAATAAAATAAAAAAAAAATGAAAAATATTTAAATATAAATCGCTCACTTGTACCAGTCCATTTTCTCGTAATCCTCATTGTCCTCGTCGGCCAGGGGATTCCATAAAATGAGCTGCAAAAAATTACGACATAATAAAAATATCTATCAATAGTAACAGAAGATTTGCATTTTCTGTTAAGTATTTTATATTTATTTAATTATTTTGTTTTGTTACAAAACATCACAATCAGTAAATTCTAGATTGGTGTGGACTACGCTGATGGCTTTATGGATCGTTAAATAAAGGTTCATCCGCGTCGTATTCGAACAGCGTAGTGAAATATGGTTCAGGTTGTTCGCAGTAGTGGCCAGCATGGCATGGACTCGTCGCAGG
>DWTU01000780.1:0-15400 GCA_018251515.1 Cecropterus confusis
TCGCCCCAGCCGCGCCCGCAGTACAGCGCCGCGGGGGCGCACGACACGGCTGCCGGCGAGACCACGCGTGCTATTACGGACGGTTCGCGGACGGACGAGCGCCCGGCCAAAACTTATGGTTCTGTATTCTTAATTTGGCTAATTGAACGTGACTTAAAATATTCGCGCTTTCGACGTGAAACGTCTATAGGCGCACGTGAACCGGATTCTTCAGCTAAGACTGGTCTTATCTGGGGTTAATCACAGATATCCATGGGTGGCAGTGACCACTTACCATCGGGTGGTCTGCATCCTCGGTTGCTGCTTCAAAATTATAAAAAAACTAAACATTACCCATGCTTCCCCTTGAGAATTTCATAAGCTTGTGTTAATTATCGTTCACAAGTTATTTAGCAAGAACATTTGAATTTTACTTTTACCTTGGAGGCCGTCAGTAAATTACGTCACAAGAATATCCCGACTTTTTGACCCCTCCCCCGTCCTTGTCACAGTTGGTCACATTTGTGAGACCTCCCCCCTCCCTAATGTGATGTCACATTTTGCAATTTTACGCATAGAAATCATTAAATTAAAACAGCATTTCTCAAATTATCAATGAGATTTTAATACTTAGTTATGTTTAAAATATGACGTCATGAAATTTAGGACCCCTCCCCACCCCTTATCACCAAATGTCACACTTCATTCACCCCCTCCCTCCCGTTATCGTGTAACGTAATTTATGGATGACCTCTTGTATAACCCGTGAAATGCGACATCCCAAACGAAACGTAATAAATTTTTTGAGAAGTTTTTGACCGCAATAGCTTATCAACGGATCTTGTAACCCGATTTTGAAATAACTTTTGAAATACAGTTGATATTTATTGAAATTCAATTTGAATAAATAAAAAGATATTTGATGAAATGAATGGATAAAAAAACAGACACACAGACTACGGATCCGTATACAATGGCCCATACATTGTGGTATTCTTGTTTAGTGAAATGTAAGGCAAAAGTCTTGGATGTGAATTTTCTATAATTATTATTTAAAGATGATTTATTAATACTGATAAAAGAAAAGAAAAACTCTTACTTCTTATCGGATATTCTCTTTTGTCTGCCTTCAGGTGAATTGATCTAAAAATTATTATGCTAATATCTCCCTCTTACGTACCGCATCCATTTATGTAACCGAAATCGGTGCGTGTGCCTACTAGCTTGAAAACTTAATATTTACACACTTCCTGAATATTATTAGCTGATTAATAAATAAGTATATTATTTAAATAAATACAATTGTAGTTCTTGTGGTAGCTTAATACTGTTTTTTACACTTACCAAGCATATCCGCCCACAAATATCTAGTATAATCTAGTCTATACATAACCATCAAGGGGGCCATAAAGTTTTGGAAATAGGAGTACGTTTTTTTTTATTTAAGGTATACCTTTGTCAAGGTCAACCCATGATCGAAAATCCTCCCCATTTCTGCATTTCCCCATAATCAGTATACCTTTCTACAATGGCTTATACCTATAAATTCTAAGAACAGTCTTATTTTTATACACCCCCAGAATATGTATAACAAATGAAAGTGATTTCTAAGAATAAGTATAGCATTACTTAAAGGGTTCATATTAATATGGTCGTATAAGTGGTAAAATAACAGCGATACTCATACTTTGCGGGAAGGCGTATCCGGGGGGCGCGGGGAACGGGTACGGCGCCGCCGCGCCGAACGCGTACGGGTTGGGCACGCCGTACATCCCCACCGCTGGAACATTACATTACATCAAACATTACATTACTTAAAACATTACATTACATTAGACATTATATTTTTTTTTTTTTTTATTTTAATATTTTCATAATAATTTAACATAACTTGTAAAATTATATTTACAATTAAACATTACATCACATTTTACATTACCTTTTCCTTTTTTTAAACTGAAATTGCAAACGGGCATGCCGTCAACATGATGGAAAGTGGTCACTGCCGCCACATCTGTAACTAAGTTCATATAGAACAGGGGTTCTATCTGACATCAATCAATGCATTGCAATTTCCGCGGGTTAAGATGGTCACCTAACATGAAAGTGAGCCGCCAACCACACCCTTCCACCGAAACGCAAGAACTGCTTCACGGTAGAAATACGTGTGGCGATGGTACCTCCTCGGTTAAACCAAACTCGTTCTTCTACCTAAATAAATATATTTTATGTATTAATTTTTCACAATCATATATTTTAAATTGGAAATTATGAAATTTTATACGATGCTGCACCCGATGGCAAACAAATTGTAGCTATGGTAGAATTTTCTGTAATGTTCGATTACCTCTGCCTGTACTTTTCAATATAAAATTTATATTGTAGGTTGTTCTATACTCACCAGCCTTCATCTCCATATCATGTTCATCATGCGGAGCAATTTTCTCAGTCTTTATTTTCCTATGTTCAAGATCTTCAGATGATATGGAGCTTATTGAATCACTGCGCTTTGGCTTCTTGGTCTCTAGTGCTGATCTTATTACGATGCGCCCTGTAAAAATAGTCACAGATAGCATAACCTAAAAATATTCTTAAAAACTTATACATATTTTAAACAATCATACTCATATTTTTTTATATATTTTATATTATAGGTATATATTTTATAATTATTGCGTAAAACATTTTTTATTGCAACTAAGTATGATTTTATTCATTTGTGGGAAAGCTCATGCCCAACATTGGGATTCGTTTATGCACATTATCAATGTATTCATTTAAAAAAAAAAAACAATAAAAATAAAGTGCGACGCCACTAGGTGCATGCCATGAAAACCACCCAAGAACACCTAACCACCAACTAAATGCTTAAAGGTATCGTTAAGGTACAGGAAATTAAAATAAAAGTAAAAAAAACACTCCATTTTCCAATGGTAACATCAAATACAATAGCACCATAAATCTAATCTAATTCTAATCTCATTTGGGATTGATTATAGATCACCTCGCTCGCTAGGCACTTCTGTAATACAAAAAATAATTAACTCATATCAAAACACAAACCATTCATAGCGTGTTTGAGTTGGTCCCGCTGCTTGTCTAACAGCCTCTCCTGTTGCTGCTTGAACCTGTCCACGATGCGCGCCCGCGCCGAGTGCTCTGCCTTGTTGAAGTATGTACGGCCACCACCGTTGTATTGCGCCTCTGGCCGGAGCTGGAAAAATAAGGGATTATGAAGAATAGCACATACTAAGACAATTTAGTAGAAATAAAATATTATGTTTTTTGAAAAATATTAAATGTGGAACTTAAATGGTGTATTTAATTGAATATTTTTCTGCAAAATATATTTTTACTACCAACGGAACCCAGAGCTGATTCATCAGTAATATTGTATTAGCACTTAAACATTCTCTAAATATAATTCGCTGATTATGATATGAATACTTTGGCTATTTTTTTTTTGCAAAAGTTGCTACTGTTTTGAGTTATAGAGTGTCATCAGCTTATTTCTGATATCTTTGGCAAATATATGACGAAAAAGTAGTGAATAATTTTGTTTATTGTGCAGTTAATTGTAGTAAAAAGGTATTTGTTTAGATTTTTTTTTTAAATAAAATTATTTTAAAGCTTTTTGTATTAGAATACATAGTACCTATGGATGTCGTACATACCTCTATCCTCTTAAACAACTCTTCTATCAGTCTTATGGCCTGCAGCTTCTTCTGTATCTTAAGCAGTTTGTGCTTCTCCTCTGCCACTTGCTTGTTCAAATCAACATCATCCCGTTCCATGAGTTTAGCCAACTGCTTCTTTTTCCTTCTCTCTTCTCTTTCTCTCATCTTCTCTAATTTCTCCCGCTCTGCACGCTCAGATCTTATTCTTAAAGAATGAAAAATTATTCGTGAGAATGTGTTCTTTCGGCTAAAGGGAGAAAAAATTATAATTGGTTTTTGCACATGCATATTTTTTGTAAATTTAATATAGAATACATACTAAATAATTATTATATATCATCTTAAAACTATAAGCTTATTTCAGCTCTGAAGGTAATGAGCTATTTTTACATAAAACATGCATGCAAACAAAACTACCAACTATTACTAAACAGACAAAAGACTACTTCATTTTGAAGATAATAAGCAACATAAATATTTCATGTTGTCCATCTGATGTTAAATACCTATTCACTGCAGTATTCACTTTAAATAGTTATAAAAAATAGAAGAATTAATAATACTAATGATTAATATATTATATGAACAAAATAAGGTAAATGCACCAATTATGGACAGTATAAGCATTTATTTTTCAATTTTGTAATTTTTCCATTTCACAAATTAGGCGCTCAGGGTGTATCAAATGAAGGAGCAATTTCATAATAAGTGTTCAATGTTTAAAATTAGCTGAACAATAGCTTTAATAAAATATAATTTAAAAAATACCCTCTCTCAAGACTTCATTTATGAACAAACAAAATCCAGGTATGGATCCCCAATTATGGGCATAGTCCAAATATGGTTTTATCTCCTCTTCATACTTCTTCTGCTTCTTTTTCTATTGGCATTTGCTCTTTGATGTATATTATATTCTGATTACAGATAATTTTCTGACAATTTTGTCTGATATGCCTATACTTTAAGTTCTTATTGTGAGAGAAAATAAATGAATGTTATTAATATTATCATTTAGTTGCCATATCTCCAGTGAATAAAAAATAAAAGAATCATAAAAAATGTTGAACTAGTTTGAACAGCTAATTTTGGACATATATGATACATACTATATTCATAATTAGACAGTTTCAATTTACAGTTGATTATCTGAAATATGTACATTAATTAGCGATATACAAAAATATTGTTGAATATATAAATAGCATAGGTATAAGATGATGACATGTTGTCCATATTTCGGTTCAGGCTTAAAAAACATCTAATTATGAACACCTATAAAATTTAAGACAGCAATTCTTTCAAGATTTTAGGTTAAAATGTATAATTAATCTATCATTATCAATAATTCAATAAATAACATAATTTTTAACATCCATATTACTTTAATAAACACATATCCTTACAAGAAATCCCAACATCAATTGCTTATAACTCTGCATGAACGATAAATGGTTATGGTCGAAAACAAAATGGCTTAAGGCTGTTAAAAAGTTACATAACAATTAGAATACTAGCACAAGTAATTAAAGAGATTGATTGGAGACTGTGTAGGTGCATTTACCTTATATTGTAACATATAATCTCATGTGGCAGAGCAAGGTACCGATCTGACACACAGTTGGTTGCGGATTCAATCCCTGGCCAGACAGATATCCGAATGATGAATTTAGATTTAGATTTTTTCTGTTCAGGGTTTCGTTGTTTGTGTCTTTGTCTTAATGTGTGTTCATAGCATCTACGACTATGCGATGGACTATTAATGTAGAAAGTGTTTTATTATTACTAAGTGTAATATTAAAACTTAAGTATAAAAAATGCTGAAATACCTTTCTCTTGCTTCCCTATTAGCAATTTTTTCTTTCTCTTCTTTTTCCTCCAACTCTTTGGCTCTCTGACGACTGGCCAACCTCTCCCTGACGATTGCTCTCCTCTTTACCGCAGCATCTGTCATATGCTTTGTTTTGTCGAAGTCCACTTGAATAGTGCACCATTCAGCTATATCTTCCTTCTTTCTCATCAGCTTGCAACCACGGAGGGCATCCATGCATCTCACAAACCCCACATATTCACTGAACTGAATGTAACCTTCAAAATACAATGCAGAATCTTGTGGGGATACTGTTATACCTCTCATAGCTTCTTTCATTTGCATCCGATATGGATCGGACGCCGGCACATCCACTTGGCGTATGTCGCCATACTTTTCAAAGGCCTTCTTAAAGATGCTCTCAGAGGGAAGTGGGTCTTCGTCCCTGTCATTAACGTGAACGAACCATGGAATGGGTATGTTCTTTATGTGGATCGTGTCAGGCCTCTCGCCGGGCTTCATTTCGTCCATATCCTTGGCGTCTCTGAAGAAGGAATCCCACGAGTGTCGGGAGGGGAAGTCGGACTTTGCCTCCATGACTCGTATCCGCAGCGCATCGGGGTAATCACTGAGTTGGATCACACGATCCTCGAGGCGCGCGAGCACTCGCCCGAGCTTCTCCCGGCTCTCGATCTCCGCGTCAAATCTTATCACTTCCGAACTACTCTTGGACACTTTCAACAACGAAAAACTATCAGGATGTATCATTTTCCGCAACTTCTCCATCAGTTCCCAGTTGGATATCGACTTGCCGTGTACCTTGTGGGTGGGGAGCTGGACAGAAATATTTAGCTTTGCAAACGATTTGAGGAATAGACTCTGCGGCAGATACAGCGCCACAGCGTCTGCCGGGTCCCTACATACTTGGATGCTCATTTTTATGAGTCTAATATTAACCTACAAAATATGTAATGTAATGATGTACCCTATTCCTAATTCTTATTTCTAAAGTTAAATATTAAACGTCCTTCAAAAGAGGATATACAAAATAAATAAGATCTAAATTATGGAACATTGCTCATGGGATTACAAGAATGAATAAATTGAATTAATATTATATTATGAAATGACCAAAGCTTCGCATGATTATCCTATAAACTGCTCCCATCGCAGGCACCAAAGTACACGATCCTTGGATTCACTGAAAACCCTAAAAAATCGCGTTTGTTAATACAAAAAAAGAAAACAGAGCTTTCAGCTTTTCGTCAATTGACAGATAATCAATTTTTTTCGTTTTAAAATTCAATGCACAGACTATTTAATTTGTTGCCACAGACTACATACAACGTATACATTACAAAAATACACGTGTACATAACATACAAAAATAAAAGTGTTAATATACAATAGACATTGTATTTTTCTTTAAACAGTCATGTTATAAAAACAACAATTTTAGGCACTTTTAATTCGACAAGCAAATAAATGTGTTTATTTGTTTCACATTTAAAGCTATTTTAAAATATTTGATAATCATTTAAAGTTTACAGTTTTATTCGAATTTTATCTTTTAGATTAAGAGTTTTTTTCTACCAAAGAAGTTCCGGGTACATAGGTCTCGTCTAGTACGGTTTAGTATAGTACTACAGTATTGGTCTACAGTCAGTTGTCTACAAACATACAGGTATTATACATAGAGTAAGGGAGACCATTGTACGTCCATGGAGGCGATATACGGCTGCCTGTAAGCGAAAACGTAAGACGGTTAGAAAAAGAAAGAAGATCGCGGTACCCTATCTATCTCTCTCTACTAATGCATGCGCAAAGGAATTAAGACAGGAAATCTTATTCCTGTTCCTGAATTCTATTCCTGTTTACAAACTACACACGTATTTGTCATTGTATAAAAACCCGCCGAATTATCACCCGCCGAAATTCAATTACAATAAAAAACTGCCGAATCATTCTATTCTAAACGCTAATTGCACATGGGCCAAAACAGAGATAGAGAAGGTACCGCAATCTTCTACCTCTTTTTAACCGAAGAACAGTTGTAAGCTTGGCTTCCCTACTGTATCTAATAAGCGAAATTAAGCTAAGTGAGTATGATCTCCAATACTTAACTCACTCGTACTTTCATCCAATGAAAATTAAGAAATATGCATAATTTCTCTTTTTTTTAACACGCTTTATTAGCTTCGGTCGTATCTACATATGTATCTATGTATGTTTGTAACGGAATCTAGTAACGCGATTTTTACCTACTTTTAATGGTCAGATTGAGTTGAAACGTTGCACGCTTATCAAGGACCGGTGCCAACACAATATTCTACATAAATCTGTTTTTATATCGCACCCCGATAAGAGTTAAATAGAGGATGAATGTTTGTATGAAAGTCTAGGGGACTTTCATACAAACATTCATAAATTTTAATGCAAGCTCAATGAAACCTAGTGTTTAGTATGGTGATTTGATATAATGGAATAACTTTTTCACCATTTTTGGAAAATCAAAAGGCGAAATAGGGAATGATTTTTTTAGAAGTCGTGCAATTTTAACACAAGCTTAATGTAACTTAATATTTAGGTTTATGGCTTGATATAATGGAACACGTATTCCACCGTTTTTGCAAAATCAACCCCTAAGGTGGTGAGAAGGGACTGCAAGTTCGGAATTCCGCTAAGTTTGATGCGAGCTTTTTTTTTAACTATTTTATTTATGTAGATAACCAGTAAAGTTAGTGGATAGATATACCGTGGCAATTAATAATAGTAATTGTTACTTATCATATTATGAAACGTAAATGGGTAAATTAAATAAAAAGCTACATGTATAAAGAATCGTTTTATTTTTTTAATACAGAATCAATGGCTCCACAAGACAATGTACTGTAGAGCTATTGCAACATATCAAATAGTTCATACTGTATCTTATGACTATATCATAAATAATTTAGCGTACAATATACACAGCTCTGCGTTTATAGAAATACAAAACTTTACTAGCGATTTTGTTTCGAACTTAATATCTAGCATAATTGTAAAAAATAAATAAATTGTGAAGACGAAGACACCACCATTGCTATGGAGGGTCTGGAAGTAAGACAAGGTCTCATTGTACTGTACAGAATGGTATTATGATCACAAATATATATAGAAGATAAACTAATATTTATACAGTCATACAGTCCCATATCTTTTGTTTTAAGTATTTACATAAGTCACAAAGTTTCTATATTACTATAAAATATTAATATTACATATGTATAATATTGATGCATGAATCCAGATTTTTTTATCAGGCTGAAGATATCATATTTGGTTTGTGACGCGGCGGACATCAAATAATTGTCTAAATTGTTCTCGATCTGGAGGGTTTGTACAATTGTTTGTTTCTCGCGCCTACAGCACCAACGCTCCTTGTAAGGCTAACAGTCTGTGTGTGACATGTCATGTGAAAAATGTCTAAAAGATAATTCATATGCCATAAATTGCCCACCTACACAAAACAAACAATAAACAAATAGATTTAGAAGATACTCATTTGAAAAATATACATATATAATTTAGAGGTTACAAAATTTACCTTCACAATTCATTTTGTAATCTTCATTTTTTATCATATTCATGATCCCCCATACATTACACAGTGTAGCACAATAATGAAACCTTGTCTTTTTACACCTAATATTATCTATAGGAACCCAATGTTCTAATTTTGCCTATTAATGGTAAACCCACTTACAATTAAATAAAGATTATTTATTCATTTAGCCAATACTTTGTCACTGGTAGGCCAGGATATGTAGAACTTTACACTGTCTTTACAAAGTCAAATATCAACATGGCGTTTTTAGACTATGATCTGAGAATATTTAAATACGAGCACAATTTATATTTCAATGAGCGTTTAATTTGTTTATACCACAAATGTTGAAATACAAGGTGGTAAAATAAGTTTGGTTCCACCGGGCAGTTACCACAGCCACCCGTATTTCCAGTATGAAAAGCAATTCTTGCGTATCGGTGAAGAGATGTAGTTGCCGGCTCATTTTCATATGAGGCGAATTTAGAGGCAACCCCTGTTCTATGAGATTACAGTTGTCCATTGGCGGCAGTCCTTACCATGAGGTTGGACTACAGAATCGTTTGCTGCTTCAATTTATTTAAAAAAAAAAAACACATTTTTTTTACAGTATGGAAGTAGCAATCGAGCATGCAGTCCACCTGATGGTAAGTGGATACTGCCGCCCATGGACATCTGTCAACCCTAGGTAAGATCAAAATCTCATCTAAGGTTAGCAACAGATGCGTTACTACCCCTGAGGACTAAGTTGAATCGCCTCTGATAAGTATGTCTCCCTTACCACACATGCTAGCATAGACCTGCTTAAAATAGTCTAAAAATAAGTACATTACACTAACTAAAGTAACTAACGTGCATGCATACCGTCTTTCATGCACGAAGTACTTAAGAATGTGAGGTCGTGACGCACGTGAGGCAAATCCAGATGAGGCAGCGGTCGCTACACGGCTCTGAATATTTACATTATTCAAACTTAACTAGAAATGTAATGTAATGTTAATGTGAGATTGAGCGCAGGTGCTGTTTGGCTTTAAAGGATAATTGCATTTGTATTTGAGATTGAAATGGGTTTAAGTGACATAACAAAGGTAACACGTTGCCTAAATCTATCTTTATCAGATTTATCTTTTTTTATTTTGGCAACATTTGTTTTCATTTCTATTATATATTACATTATTCCGGCGGCTCCGCCCGCTTCGGTCACGTCTACTACGGTAATCAGTATATGTGTGCCAAGTTTCAACGAAATCCGAACAGTAATTTTTGCGTGAAAGAGTAACAAACAACACAACAAACAAACACATAAACATAAATATAAACGCTTTCTACACTCATAGCCCCACAGTAGGAATTTCTCCAGTGTCGTGGGTGCCATGAACCCAGAACAGAAATCTAAACTCATCATTCAGATGTCCGTCTGGCTCGAAGCCGGGACCCACTGCGCTTCAGACCGGCATGGTGACCGCTCCACCACGTGGGTCGTCAAAAATGTCATGATATTATGACGAGGTATAACGATTAAACGTCGTTATAACTTATGAAAGTGAAATTAGGGAGGAAATGACACATAAGCATGAATGATCGATTTCCTATAACCTCACTTCACTGAGGCTCGAGGAAATTGAAATCCTTTATCTTTTTCTTGCTAGTTATACAATATGTTTGCTTTTAACAAAATTTTAATTCTACTTCGGTTAGACCAAAAATTATTTGCTACCCTCGACAAATAAGTATTCAAACTTATTAATACGTTTAAGTATCCCCGTCTTTCCGCAGCCCAAATATCAGAAGTTATAAATAATAAATAATTTCGCTTAGTCGCCCGCGATATGGTGACCGTGTGGTAATCGTTTAACGATAATTATGTCGGTTCAGGTCGGCGGCGTCGTTCGGGTCGTTCCACCTGCTGCGGCTGCTGTACGACGAGTACGTGTCGTTCCTGCTGGAGCGCCGCGTCGCCGCCGCGCAGCGCGCGCCGCCCATCGCCGTCATGAGGCGAGAACTGGTATGATACCATGCATACACACCCACGCACGCACGCACACGCGCGCATTCTTACACACACACATACGCGTGCACTCGCATACATACACTCACGCGCTCGCACACATACAATCATGCGTTCGCACACAGACACAAAGGCGTATACACAAGTACACGCGCGCTCGCGTACTTTCATATAAATACATACATATGTATACTAGCACGCACACATAAACATACATACAAACATAAACATATATACATACATCGACACATACATATGCACGCACTTACAAATTATGAACAGTCCTACAACTTTATAAATAAATTTATGTTAATTTGTATACATACCGCAATTATTTTCAGTATTGCAATGTATTTTACATGATATACACGTGATCACATTAACGATAGTTTACTTATCGCTACGGCGAACAAAAGCTAAATATTTTTAACTGATTTGTTACATTTTTAGTTTTGTATATTTTAAAGTGCAGTCCCGAAGACCCTTATAGTAAACATACGTAGGCCTTTTCAGCGAGGTAATAAATAAATGTAAGCTAGTGTTTATAACTATCTGACGGTCGGCGTGTGGTGCGTATTGATGGATTCCCATATCTGCCTACAAAATTCTGTAGTTTAAGATACAATGTTTAAGACGGCCAATAAAGAAGTAGTCTTGTCATGTGTTCGATTGCATTTAATTTATTTGACCAATAATAAATGAAATTAACAAGTAGTTTTATTTTAAAGTGATTATTATGTTTTTCTTTTTCAATCATTAAATACTTTAGTTCTTATTGTTCTTTATGGCTTATAATGTCCTATATTTATATGATTTCGACAAAAGTGGGTTGTGCAGTCAACAACTCATCCTGCAAGGCCCGTAAATTCTCCCTCTTAACCTGTTTTATCTTCATACTGGCACAGAGGTCGTGATCTTACTATGTTAGCTTAGTCAATGTGTGTTCTTTTAAAATACTGGCAATTGAGCGTTGGTACGGTTTCCATGCAAATTTAGGTGCAGCTAATTGTAGAGTGCTTAAATGCATCGCAGGATGAGGAGGAGGAGGCGGGGGAGGAGGCGGCGGCTGCGGGCGGGGTCGCCGCGGGCGGGGAGGAGGACGGCGACGCGGAGGCGGAGTGGGAGTGGGCGGACGACGACGAGGAGGAGGACGACGAGCCGCCCGACGCCAAGCGGCCCAAGCTCGAGGAGTAGCGCCGGTGTATGGTGGGTGGAGGTTTTTAACGGAACCTGCGTTTATCTTTGTATTTTTGTCCACTAGAAACACCTTGGCAATGCTTACCAGACACGCTGGGATCGACACCTTGATATCGACGCAGAGAAGCGAATTTGTATCACGAAACATGCACTTTACACCAGAAACATAAACATTTTTTTTTATGTTGTAAAACATTTCATTATGAACTAAATAGTATTATATCCAATTTATGACACCACTCTAAGATTAATGTAATTGATTTTAATGTATATAACTTAAATTCGTATTTAATCGTTTCGTATTTTTTCGAAATACGATACGATAAGTTCACTTTCATGTGTCGGTATGATAATAACTACACTTATTTAACAGTTGATAGAACTAGTGCAATTTGACCGGAGTATATGGCGAAAAAGTTTTTGCGTGAGATAGAAGAGTGTGGTGGCCGGCTCACATATATATGAGGCGACCATCATAGTCCATGGGAGTATCTGTGATTGACTTCAGATAGAACTCCTGTTCCATATAAAGTTGCTAACCGATGTCCATGAGTGGCAGTCACCACTCACAATCAGTTGGACTGTGTACATTTCTAGGTGGAAGCAGCCGTTCCATCGAACGTGAACGAGAACGTTACGATGGAAGGGTGCGGTTGCCGGCTAACTTTTCTGTGGCCCGATTATATAAAAGTGGTAGAACACTTTGTTTCGCCTTCGTAAGCACCACCACCACACCTATTTCAGTTTAATAGCAGCAGTGATATGCGCTGTTGTGTTCTGGTCTGGCGGGTGTGATTAGGGAGACAAACTTTTCAGAGGCTTTCAATCTTAGCCCTCAGGGGTAGCAACGCATCTGTGACTAACCTTCGGTGAGACTTTGATCTTACCTAGGGTTGATTACAGATGTCCATTGCCGCAGTAGCCACTTAACACCAGGTGGGCTGCATGCTTGTTTGCTACCCAGGTGGTAGCATCAGGTGGGCAGCATGCTCGTTTGCTACTTTAGACTGCTCACGGTTAAAACTGGTTTGGCGGTTGTAACCTCCCGTAGAACCATTCTAATTTAACTTTTATTTTCTATGTATATAATGTTTTCACATTCTTGCAGTGTCCAAAAATAAATACGCACACCATATACTGTTAAAGCGTAACTTTCTTTTATATATATATATATATATTATATATAGATATTTCTCTTTGCAGGTAAATTGCTTGCAATTACCACCGTTACCGTCATTGGACATGTTCGAAGAGTTGTAGAGAGCCGTCGCAACAGTGGGAAGTGGCTAAAACCTCTTCTGATATTGAACTCTTAGAAAAAAAATGAGAACTCTTTTGAAATATTGATGTGTAGTGCTTATCAGTCCATCGTCTAGTCATGTGCGTACTGGATTCACTTAACTCGAGTCATTATTTATTTATATTATAGTTGTAGGACTTCGATGTGTAGAATATAGTTTATTGTAAATATAGCCAACACTCTGATACCTTTTTACGCATACTAATAAACATATCACCAACATATCCATGGCAGAAAAAGTAATCAATGATAATATACTAATCGCTATTTCAGTAGAAGAAAATGATAATTAAATATCCATTGTATATTCATAATCGCCTATTATTATTTTTGTCTCAGAATTAATTAATTTAAAAGCGATTTTTTCAATCTTTATCGCATCTTGTAATATTCATAATCGCCTATTATTATTTTTATGTCTGTGTATTAATTAATTTAAAAGCGGTTTTTCAATCTTTATCGCATCCTGTAATATTCGCCTATTATTAATAGTCGCTTATTATATAAAAAATAATAGTCGCCTATTATTTTTTTATGTCTCTGATTTAATTTATTTAAAAGTGATTTTGTCTGTCTCTTTTATCGCATCTTGTAATGGATTTAAAATATATACTTTTTTCGTTTCATATATTCCTAGAACTGAGAGAGGTATCAGAGTTTATGAAATTTGAAATACATGTTTACTGTTTCGGATCAAACATGTTTTCATATAATACGAATAGAAGATTAAGATATTCGTAACCGCGATGTTGTATTTTACATACAATTACAGCAAAATCTATGACAAAAATCAAACTGTATGAATACAAAAATCTATACACATAGCGTTTTGTATTCATACATTTAACGCAATAGTTTGCGGACATTTAAAATAGACATGAGTAAACATTAATAAATTTAAGTATTTTTGGATGTCTCTAGTGTTCTTGTACAATCAGTAGCTATGGCTTAGATCAAGATGGTGAATATTTTCTAAATTAAGCTTGAATAAAATGCCTTTTCATTTATCAAACGCTGATTTGAAATAAGAAACGTATTGTAACAGTTATAAAATAATAATAATTTCGCTGTAAATACACGTTGGCTTTATATATACATATACATGATTGAAAGTTGCATAAGTTTCGTTCTCAGTGGTGAATAAACTCACTTTTTGTTGTTGCAGGCTTGCAATGAAAAATGATGTTTTCATTCATAGTTTGGATGAATGATGTATGAACTGTGTATTTAAATTAAACATACGTAATAATTATAGCTGTTTGATTTGGCATATAGAAATTATAGTTTGATTAACTTGTAGTAGAACATTTTTGTTGAGGTATAAATAGGAATCTGTGTCAAAGTTTTAAATATTAGACTAAAAAATTGTATGTGGACATATTTGCCGTAAGCGTTTTGCGACAGTATAAGTTTCACGACGATGATTTCAGATTGCACGAATAACAACACTTTGTCAGTAGAAGTATTTGTTTATTTGTATGAAATTATGAAAATGTAGATGCAGGTGAAGATGACGAGGTCAATCGTCAATACGTCTTCATTATTTTGCATTCTCGTTTATCTGTGCACAGTTTTAATAAGTTTTATTTATTACCCCGTATAATTATAAATAGCTGTATGTAGGACGCCATTAATTTCGTATTGCGTATTGTATTAAGTATTGCGTCAACTATAATTTATATTGTATTCATTCCATTATAAAAACAGGCCCAATCGTGCAATATAATAGACCTGTGTATATAAACGTGTGCTTTTTATGTATCAGTACATGTGTAATACGTATCATGTTTATTTAAAATATTTCTGTCTCATTCTTTACCGGCTTCATTCTACACATTTTTGTATT
>DWTU01000781.1:0-15393 GCA_018251515.1 Cecropterus confusis
AACGCTATCCACCACGCTACACATGTGCACATTGATAGGCCACATATCTTTAAAATCTTTATGGACATTTTTTGGTATGTAATTTTTCATAGAATGCTTCTCTATCAACTCAAGGGCTTATCACTTGCTATTAATATCTATTGCGTACGTATTTCGAAAAGTAAGAGGTGTAAGTGAGTACTAGGAAAGGAATCACGGAATTTCAGTTCAGAAGTGGGTAAGGTAGAGGCAAGTAAGGTAGAGGTATAAAGTTGAATTATTTTTATTATAATTTACGTGTAACCACGATCAAAAGCTAGTAAATTCATAAAAGTAAAAAAAGTGAGAAAACAGGATCGATTCTAATATACTCGCAAAAAAGGTTAATTTTTAATGGAGATTTTCTCAAAACAACTTACATATTTATATATCATGTGCAATTTTGGTCTTAAACATCTAAGAGTTACGCTAATGAAATTTCGAATAATGGGAATTGAAATACTAATAAATACTTCTGCGTACATTTACACACGCACAATTAAACTACTTGATATACATGATACCATGAAACTCTATATATTAATTAGGCATTTCTACATCAGTTCCAATGGACGCACTAATTAGTCTTTTGTAAACCACATTAGTGCCCTCCTTAAACAAAACTTGCATGAATAGTAACGCTACATTGAATATCTCACAAAAATTAAAATGTTTGATTCAATTGTTAAAGTTATATAACTCGAAAATTTTCTGATTACTTTAAAATTTTCTCCAAATATCTAATTAAAAACGGCCAAGGACTGAACCCGCACTTATATGCAAATCTTATCAACTATGCCTCTAGGTCAATGAAGCCATACTTTATTTTGTTTTTTTTTCTGAAATTCAAAAAAAATGTAATAAAAATCTATATAATAACATTTGCGTAGGCTCTTTGAATCGAATGATTATAGCATAGCATAGCATGGTATAACATAAATTTGAAAGGATTGCATTAAAACCTACACCATAAAAACCCTTTGATATGCTTAGTATCGGTGTGATCGGTCATACGCTGTTGGAGAATAACGCACTCATCCATTAGCATTTCGGCCTCATAACAGCAGTGTCATGCGATGCTGTGTTCTGGTTTGAAGGGTGTGGTAAGGAAGACATACTTTTCCGAGGCATTCAATCTTAGTCCTCAGGGGTTGCAACGCATATGTGGCTAACCTTAGGTGAGACATTGATCTTACCTAGGGTTGACTACAGGTATCCATGGGCGGCAGTAGCCATTTACCATCAGGTGGGCTGCATACTCGATTGTTACTTCCATAATAAAAAAACAATGGCTTTTTGGAAAAAACCCTGGACATAGACCCCGCCTCCCCCCGTTGAGGATTTTTGCCAATATTCACCGCGCCTGCATGCGCGTCGGTGAAGGCAGTAGATGTTGATACACAGGAAGACAGTGCTGCCCATTTCCTGAATAAGGGACATTCATTCATTCAGTAGTTGTGGTGTGGGATGTGATTCAAGACTGACACTTCATGGCACAATCGATAAAAGTTGCATGTGCATACATGTATTTAAAACAAGCATTTTAAATACATCGATAAGAATAAAATACAGCATTACTTTGAGCGTCTCTCCGAGCTCATTGTTATACTACTATGGTCGTACTAAAAAGCCCTTAAAAACAGAACTCTCCTCAAGTCGGTCAAATTTACGATGCAGTAACATACTAGTGGAAAAACCTGTTCTACAAGACAACGTTAATACAATGAGAAAACTAATATGTAATGACATAAATCGGTGTTAAGCTAATTATACGTTTAGTTATGGACTTTGTTAAGTCACCTACTTCAATATGGTACAAATACAAGAACATATTGCTATAGATTTTTTAGAAAATGGAAGTAAAAAAGAGCGTTTAGATCTCATGAAGACAGGGCACTGTTACACATGGAAACTTGTGATATATCCCGAAATTGAAGTAACAAATAGTGGCGACGCACAGTAATACTCATAAAATATTTATACTAGGAGCTAACCATATAAGTGACATCGTAAAATGTTGCTAAACTTGACTCTTGTAATCCCCTAGTGTCACACACACCAACACATAAACATTGCATACACTAAGCATTACAATGATAGCTTCTCAAACAACTTCCATGCCTGGACTATAGATTTAAAATATGATTTTCTTAATCTTGATTTATTTAAGGTTTGCGAAGCCAAATTAGCCGCCTTTAGCCAACTTGCAGGCCCCTTTATTAATCATTTTGAAAGAAGGTACATAAAACTGTTAGTAAAAATGTGTTACTTCATAAATAAAATAAACGATTTCTACATTCATAGCCCCACACTACGATTTTTTCCTGTGTCGTGGGGACATGGACACATAAAGACGAATACACCAACACCCAGACCCAGAACAGAACCTAAACTCATTCAGATGTATGTCTGGCCCGGGATCGAACCCGGAACCCACTGCGTGTCAGACCGGTATGGTGACCGCTCCGCCACGCAGGTCGTCATAATTTATACACCTACTATTCGGGCCAGATCAAATTTTACCATCCGATAAATAGCATAATAATAATACTCTATGTTGTACCTAAATAGTATAGATAACAAAGAAACACAAATTTAAAGAACGGTTTAAACGTTGGCTTTATCGCTATACAGCGATTTCTTTCAGATAACCTTATGGTGTGGAGTTAAGGTAACGAAGAATATAAAAACTACTACATTAACAAAATAAAAGTTTCGGAATAAATCAAAAATAGCAATAAGACAATAGAAGAATGATGAAATATAAAATATTAATGATTAAAGAAAAGTGAAAAAAAAAGAATATTCGTTTGCCAAATAGCAGTGACAATGATGCTTCCTCCTTCCTTCTTCTAACATAACCTCTACGTCACAAACAAATTTATACCATGAAGCTTTATTTATGTATATTTAAACTATTTTGTAACTAGTTTTGTAACCCTGGAACAATAGGAACATATCCATTTGCTAATGCAATAAAATAATTAAGCAAATGTCGTCTTAATAGCGTATCGAGATTTAACGATCATTTCCCGGGCATAATACTCTAATTTGAATATTAATTAATTGAAATTAATCCCTTTTCAACATAATATTATGCAAACTCGTAATCATAGGCGATGAGAAGTATCCCTGTTTATCCCTGGAGGATGGACTGCTTATCTAAATCTCCGGGAAATTGTCGTCATGCCTAAGCTAACTGTTTTAAAATGAAACTGGAAAATTTAAATTATTTTTCCCTGGAAAATTGCCGAGATATTATTTTATCAAATAAGAAAATGCTTTAAAAGTTCAGCGAGTTTTACGATATCGCATTATCGTAACTTGCAAGATAAACTTATTTAAGTTGTTTCACTAGCAATAAACAAAATACTTTTCATAACTACATAAAACTATACACATATTTAAAATGTTATTACTTGACTAAGTCAGAACGCCGATCATATAATGTTTTACTTAATAATCATTGAAATTTTGATAGATTTTGCGTAATTATTGTTTTTCCTCAGTCTCATAAAATATAATTTCTACTTTAATACATTTTAATATTGTAGTACTTTTTTCCTTTTTCAGTTAATTATTTCAGAAAGTAAAATCTTTTGTTTTTATAAAATTTCATTTTATTTTAATCATGTCTCATTATTTTCCTAAACCTTTTATTCTTCAATGTAAAATACTACAGGGTTTCTGGAATTCAAAATTGTAAGTCGCATATTATTTTACGAATGATTTATAGAAAATGAAACATATATATGAACAAGGAGTTCGACATTGCAGTTTTGATATTCATTTATGAAAGAGCACTAAGTTATATTTAAGTTAAAAGTACTTTAACCGGTTTCATGAACGTCATAATTATTCAAGTTTAACATTAAAAACCCAATATATTTCCTTAACTTCAAGAACGGAATAATAAAATCTTATATAATTTCCTAGGATATGAATAAGTACCTAAGTTTTATCGAAAAGATTTAGTGACCCAAAAATTCGTTATCATTTAGTCTTAAGACTTATCATAAGTCGTAAGCCGTCGTAATAAAAAAAAATAGATTTTAATTAGCCTTTAGCTTTAATTGCAAGAAATATGAAGTATACAAGCTAATGAAGAGTAACAGTGGCTATTGAATTCATTTTTGGAAACATAAAAAGTGTAACATTTTAATGATTCAGACGTTTCTGGAAAGTAACATTCGCGAGATTGACGCAAACATGCCTAATACGTCCTACTCATACACTAATTGTAACCCATTTTGGCGATACTAATGCGCAGTTCAATTGTCATGTACGCTCTACACGTCCTAACTGCTATCACAAACAAAAACCGAACACAATCTTCCATTGTTCGCAGCCGGTCACCCGCCAAGCACCGCACGATCTGTATTCATACAATGCATCTACCATTAAACCGAGAACGCCAAACGCATGCCAACACGCAACAAAACGCAACGGTCTTTAAAAAATATTTATTACAATACTGCTTTATAAATACATGCTTAATACTAGATCACTTAGGGTTGGACTTCGTTTAGTTCGTTGGCTTCGCTCGCCTCGGTTCCGTGGGGAATCGAATTGTCCTTTTCTGTCACCTCCTCTCTGTAGGATGACGTTGTCGGCTCTTTCCTATCGTCCTCGATCTCAGAGATAGTGGTTGGCAGATTTGTAGCCGTCTCAGCCTTGTCAATGTTATCGGCTTCCTTGGGGATCGCTGGAACTTCAGTAGTTGCAGGCGTTTCGAGCCTTTCAGGTGCTTCAGTGCTTTGAGCTTCTTTCTTATAGGGTTCTGCGATTTCAGTTACTGGTATGTTGACTTCTTCTGAAGAATGGCTCTTGTCACCGGTGCCCTTTAGTAGAGCTTCGATTTCGAGGAATCCATCAGAATATAATTTAGCACTAACGTCAGATGCACTAGCATTGGCAGGCAATGAGTAAGTGTGGAAGAACTGACTGGCGAAGAGGTCGTGGTCGCTGTCTTTCGCCTCGTGTGAGCCTTGGATGAAGATGAAATCGCTCTTCACCTTAACCTTCAAGTCATCCTTCTTATAGCCCTTCACGTTTACTATTACACTAAATTTGTCGTCGGTTACTTCAATCCTGGGTCCGATTTCAGTAAAGCTGGGGATGAGTTTCCAAAGGGGTGCGAAGAACGATTCGAGGGAGGGGAACGACCAAAAGGCGGCTCCGTCGTCGAAATCGGCTTCAGTAATAGTTGTGATGGGGCGAGGGATGAACGGGTTGTCAGCAGGGTAGGCGGCGACCGCGGCCACCAGCGCGAGAGCTGCGAACATTCGCGACGAGTACATGTTTCTCACGGACGTGCACACTGTGTGTAGCGTTATGAGGACTGCCGGCGGCGCGGGAGTCGGAGGCTATATAGGAAGGGTGGGGGGAGCGGGGCAAGCGCATCGGTGGTCACTATGACGGCATCGCGTGATGTGAAACGCGGAGTGGCCATTAGGTATATTGCAGTCTTAATTACAGCTACCTGTCTCTGTGAGGCAAGTGGTAATGTTATTAATTGTAGTTATTCACCTTGCCCAAATTATTATTCGTATATTTTTTATGAATATTTAAATATATACGCAATTATTGACCCTTGCGTGTTTACACTAATTAATAAGTTGTTTTAATAAGGTCAAATAATGAATTACTGTTTTGTAACAAAATCAACAAATCTATTTTCTTATAATAATACAATGATAAAATTTGTAATAAAGTTATCGTTATAACCGCAATAACACAACAATTCAGTAACTTCTGAAAAACAAGGTTTGATTTCGATTTAATTATTGAATTCACTGAATTATAACAAAATAAAATGTAAGTTATTAAACATTCTTACAGGAAATAATTATATTGATATACAATATATTGTACTGATATAGTAATTACAGAATTGACGACAAATATTTGCCAGAAGAGATTTTATTATTATTATTTAGAAACAGCATTAAAACTACAGAAATTATTTAAGAAATGTTGAAAAGAATTCAAGGAATGTATAATATCACGATCAAAAAGTAACAATTGTGTGTTTGGAATTAAAAAAATCAACACTACAAAAAGTCCAACGACAAATAAAATCATCATCAAATTATGTGCCATTGAAGGGTATAAGTTTAATATCAGAGCGAGAACGGTTTAGGTTATAGTCCACCAAGCTAACCAATAGTGCATGTCCCTTTTGAAATTCTCATACATATATGCTTATTCATTCACAACCAACGTGGCGTAGCGGTCACCATACCGGTCTGACACACACTGGGCTTAAGATGAGATGCCCAGCCAGACATATATCTGTTCTGGGTCTAGATATTTGTATATACGTATTTTTATATGTGCATGACACCCACAATACAGTCCCAGTACAATGCCCTAGTGTGGGTTTATTGGGTATAAAGCATTCATAATATTATTTTTCTTAAATCAAATGATAATAAATTTCGGTAATACGCATAACTTCGAAACATCAGATATGTGTACTATCTATACCGATATCAAAATAAAATCTTACAATTACGGGAGTAGCTAAATACTACTATCGCAAAGAAACATCGCTTCTGTGTAACAAACGCATTCTATGACAAATGACGTGTGACCTTCGAAGGCCCGCTTCTAGAGTTCTCCGCTGCGGAATTATCTCATTTTTCTTCCTCACGAATCGAGCCTTATCTACTACGTGAGGAAGAGCTTAGCTACCTATCTCAATATTTTTAATGAATAAGGAACTTGTTTCACCGTGAGCGCGTTTCGAACATACATGAACAAGGAATTGAGCGATTACTTTTGTATTTTAAAAATGTAACAAAGTTTTAAAGTAAAATTAGGGTAAAATAAATTGATTTTGAACTTTATTTTGATTAAAACAGCCACATGTATAAAAAGCTATGCTATTATTCATATTTTTGTTACAACTGATTTCCTCTTCAAAAATATGTAGCAAAATTTGAAATGTAACATTTTATAACTATGATTTCAATATTAATATTTCACTACTGATAATTCACTACTATTTTTTTTTTAATTCACTTATTAAAATAAAATGAGATACCTCATTCAGGTATTTTTAAATTTTTTATACGGAACGGCCCTAAATATGTTTTTTTTTTCTTATTTAATATGTGTTGAGTCCTAATATTATTTGTAAGTTAGAAATTATTTAAATTTATTTTATAAGACTCACGCAATAAAATTGTTCAAGCAAAAAATATTTATGTGCAGTATGTACTACTTAGCCAAATTCAGTTTACGTTTACAGAGTTAGACCAAAACAGATTTCAATAGAAAATGACGTCACTACTTTGTATTTAATTTTGTTATTGGCTCGTTTCTAATGTTCGAGAAACATGTATACATACATAGAACACCTTTACATGGTATTAAACCAAATTACAGTTATTTTCATCGTGGCGAGAAACTAACTTGGTTTATCGTTAATCTCTTCTCGGTATGACAAGGTTAGTAAATCCCTAGCTTGCACATTTTCCTTGCTATGCTTGCATTTAGCAGATAACGACGTGATGGTCTAATTATTTACATTAAATGTACCGTAAAGTCATGTTTTACGTTTGCATAGGCGTGTTAAGGCACATTCTAAATCCGGCTAAGATTTTATAATTATTAAATAAACGAAATTTGTAAATACTCTGTATTTTTTATTATTTTTTTATTCTCTACTGACAAGCCGATTGACGTAACGATCCGTATTCCGGTTTAACAGAGGGTTCATAATGTGAACACCGGCCCGACAAAAACCTAATTTATAAATTCAGAGTTGTGTGTGCTTGTGTTTTGTGTGTTAATGGCATCCACGACAATTCTGTGTATGCTACACAGAATGTATATGAGAGTAGAAAGCGTTCTTCTACTACCTTCAAGCTTTACAGAGCCTTCAAAATTATTAAAATCCAATTACGGTTTATCGCTAATAGTTTCTAACGTAAAATATACATACTTTGTTTTAATAGCATTACTAATAGCCTATATAATTATGTTAAGGAGTACTTACAAGTATAGCAATGACAAGCATGTATTTTATGGCATACGTCACGCTTGATAATATTTATTTACGCCACTTAAAGTTTTACTATATACTTATTTTACATAATATAGAGAAATAAGCAAACGAACATGCAATCCATCTGTTGGTAAGTGGTCACTGCCACCCATGAACATCCAGTCAAGTTTACATAGATCACAGGTACTATCTGAAGTCTATCACAGATGCATTGACTATCGTGAAGACTATGTCGGTCGCCTCACATGTAAGGGATTCGACAATCACGCCCTTCCAACATAACACAATGAATGCTTCACGGTAAATAGGTGTCGTGGTACCTGCCCGGTGGCTGGCGGTAATACTTTATTTTAAAATCTTCCATTGCTGTTAGCCCTTTGGCCTTTACAGCTTCGACGATTTTATTTGTGACGAGCCTGAATAGAGCTCCAGCAGGAATAAAAAATGCACTGGAAGATAGAGATGGTTTTCATTGGTCGTTTCATTGGCTATCCGCCTTCACTTGAGGGACGTTTGCATACCAAGCTTTCAGCGGAAGAAACAGCAGTTAACACTTTTTTTTTTATAGAGCAAATGTACATTTTTGTCATAACATAAGTATTGTTCATAATCTTTTAAGGTTATTACGCATCTCACATCAATGGGTCGAAGATTGACAGTCATTCATTAAAAGATAGACATAATTAGAATACATTACGCTCTATTCAGTCTCATTACTTCATAAGGAAGGCTTGTTCTTCCCTTTGTATGAAAACAATATTGAATAGCTTTTATCTTGACTTATTGACTAATCATGTTTGTGAATAGAGCAGAGACGACCATTCAGCCACAAAAACACTTGAGTGGCACCTCTGAGTCACATAAAAACCTTGACAATGAGTGTTATTGGTTGAGACGATCGTAACTTACCTAACCAATATATTTTCCTGTTTTTTGTACTTTGTTTATTTATGATTACAGTATAACACTTTGTTAAGGTTAGATGATTTTAAATAAGAACTAGAATCAAAATAACGGTGTGTTTTTGATAACGTTTGTTTTGTGTATTTTTTTGATAATAACACGGATAATAAATAAAAAGTAAAAATAAACAAATCATCATTAAATAAGCAAAATATTTCTATGTTACAAAGATTTCTTATTTCATGGCTTGAACAATCGTAAATCTATTTAAAAATTTATAGCTAAAATATTGCCTATATTTTTCTAACAACTTGTTTTGAAAAATAGACTTAAGCGTTTAAGACTTATTGACATAAGACAAATGAAAAACAGAAAGGAAAAAAAATCCTATAACTTTACAGAAAAATTATTGAAAACAAATTATTTGCAAGGCTTATTTAAAATTTAAATACATTAGCTTCGAAGAAAAAATCTCCCTTATTACAAAGTAAAGTAAAACGGTTTAAGGTATGAAGATATACAGCGCAATAAAACACTCATTACGAACAGGAAAATGTGCATCCACTAAGAAATACGATCACAGTCGTGCATATTTATGAATCGATAAGGAAATTCCAAGAAAACCTCATCCGTTGTGCTTGTTAAAACTTACATTATAATAACCTAGTTTAATCAGATGGGCAGTTATATAATCTTCATATCTTTTACATGTAAAATTAAGTCTTCTATTTTTTGTAACTTAAAACTCGCAAATAACCCTTCCACCATGGATTGACTTATACACCGTATGTAAGGATGATATTTTTCTATAAAAGTTATATATATTGTATACGTTTTATCTGGAAGTTTCCGTGGGAATATCAAATTGAAGAAACTTGCAGTGATAGCCGATAGGTTAAAACTTAGCCTCTCAATCGAGAGTTCGAGGTTCGAATCCCTGACACACACAACCGATTTTTCTAAAATTATGTGCGTATTAGAAGTTAATTATTACGGTACTTACGAAAACATCGCGAGGAAACCTACACACCTGAGAGATCTTTAAAAAGTTCTTAAATATGTGTGAAGTCTACCAATTCGCACTTGACCAGCGCTGTGGACTATGTCCTGAAACTCTGTCAACATAAGAGAAACCGTGCTCAGCGGTAGGACAATAACTGGTATAAAATTGAGTATTGTGTTCATTAAAAAACAGCGCCGCCGCGCTTTGTGAGTGATGAGATTGTGAGAGTGTGTGACAAAAATTCCCACAAATATTTTATAACTTTATTTGATCTATTCTGTAATCCGAAGGCTTTATAACAGTTGCTACTGTCATCGCTCATTTGCTACTGCAATTTGCTGCTGCATTGTTAAAAATACTAAAACAAAGAAAATGACTGCTTAAAAGCGATTTGTTTGTTTTTATTATGGTATCTTTAATTTAACTTTTATGACTTTTCATGAAATAGGAACATAGAAGAATTGTGACTCATATATTTTTAGTATGATCTATTTACTAACATTTATTTGATACACATATTGTCAAGGTAATCAAAAAGTTCTCCGACCCACTTCCTCTCCCCCCCCCTGCTCCCTATTTACAGGTGCCATTTAAAAAAAATCATATAGCCTATGTCACTGCAAACTGAAGTGATTCTATAATATGCCACATTCCGTCAAGCCGTTAAAGCTGTAGAACGTGTCAAACATACATACATACATACATACATAAATACGTATGTACATGCGCTGGAACAACGTTACCGTCCTACTGATGCAATTTGGTACAAACAAGCACATGTCTGATCTTATAACGACACTGAACGCTACAAATTGTAGCGAAATTTTCTAAAATTCAAGAAAATGTAGTTATAACTTTTCAAAGCGCATATTCACTAATCTTATCCTGTCATTGCAATCGACGTGGTGATAAGGTGAAATATGAGTCGGTATTGGTTAGTTAGCATTGGTATAACAGGTGCTCATAATTGACTCACCGGCTTATCCCAACAATGAGTCAAGTTAAACAGAACCTACTTTTGTAATGTAGAACTCCTTGTGGTTCCTACGCCAATAACGTTGCCGTCATAACATTGTAAAAGGTAAAATACAAACAGTATTTTTTTTGTTTTCTATTGTAGTAACAAGATAATTATATAAAGAGGTTATTCGTGAATTTTTAATTATATTCCTTTATATTTTACTTAAATTGGCAATTGGCAGGCCACGCCGTTTGACAGACAACCAATGGGGTAGAAGTCTCCCAGTGACAACTACGACTGGGAAACAAGAGTACAGCTCGCCCTCGACCAGATGCGCCGGATTCAGACGGCTCAGGACCGGTCAGAGTGGAGGAGATTAGGAGAGGCCTATGTCCAGCAGTGAACTATCAAGCACAATATGAAGCAAAAATAATATCGAATAGACTTTTCACTTTATATAGGAATCCCTTTGAGTTTGAGACTTTAAGCAACATAGACATAAACGCTTTCTACACTCATAGTCTCACACTAGGATTGTCTCCTGTGTCATGGGTGCCATGGACACAAGACGAATACACAAACACCAAGACCCAGAACAGAAATCTTAACCCATCATGCAGAAGTCTCTCTAGCCGGGAATGGAACACAGGACCCACTGCGTGTCAGACCGGTATGGTGATAGCTCCGCCATGTGGGTCGACTTCTCAAAGGCGTGTAAAACCTACCATTTGGTCAGCGCAGCTTCTGGTCTAAACCTCTATCACTCTAGAGAGGAGACCCGTCCCAACACAAAAATAGTAATGAGTTGACGACGACAGGTGTACATGGGCAGCAGTGACCCAATTACCAGAGATTCTTTAAGCTGATTTTTCTATTATGATCATAGTCTAATCTTTAAAACGTCTAAAAGGAACATTCAAGAAACATCCAGTATGCATGCTAAAATACGTACATATAATAGAGCTTTGTACCATACACACTTATAGCTTTAAGACTTAAATTTGTTTGTTGTAGCAAAACGTGACCTTTGCAACAATTCATATTTTTTCCACCTACAATATCAAGAAGGAAAATATAATTATTATAAGTAAAATACATAGGTACATGTATTTTTATAACAGGATGCAATCATGTTTACATATTAATTCTGCAATACGTGAATTATCACAACTTTTCTTATCCGCAACTTTAGTCATAATTTAAAGTCCAAACAAAGTTAACTTGAGTTCTTATAACTCAAACACTTGTATATTTATTGCACTTAGATATTTTGTTTATATTAACGAATCCATATATATAATGAAAATGAGTTTTGTGTGACTCTAAATCGCATATAAGTA
Organism: Cecropterus confusis; assembly: GCA_018251515.1. Taxonomy (NCBI): domain Eukaryota; kingdom Metazoa; phylum Arthropoda; class Insecta; order Lepidoptera; family Hesperiidae; genus Cecropterus; species Cecropterus confusis. The sequence goes on from DWTU01000781.1 coordinate 12,240, forward strand.
TTAAAAAACATAAATAAACTCATACGCGACAAAATTGAAACTTAATAATTATTATTTCGATATTTTATATTTTGTATATCGATATTTTGCATATACTTGAGATCTTATACCATCTTATATTCTAGATCTTATACAAGCTAATAAAAAAAGTCGTTAGCATGATTCAAAAAAGGATACAGCGCCATCTGGTAGTAGTGCCGACAACTGCTCTCGTACAGCATTTTCATTTTAATAAATTTTCAGTTCAAAACAAAATTCGGAGGACTAAGTAAGTAAACATAGTAATATAAATAAGTAATAATAGAAATTTGGTTTAAACTGATTAGATTGTAATCACTTTAAACCAAAACTACTGAATTTCACTTAAAGGATTAGGAAATGTATTTACGCCCCGTATCTCGATTGAACAATTAATCTTTGTTTCCCTAAAATGTATCTACTCTAGCTACAAAACTTACGTTACGTATTTTAAAAGGCGAAGTAAACTGCGTGCCACATCTAGTTAAAGTAAAAGTTGCGATAGAATCTTAAGATAATATTTTTGCGCAAGTCACAAATCAAATCTAAGACTCATCCATCCATCACTATTACGGATTAGGTGCTTCATAGATTAAGCTTCATAGGTTTTGTACATAATGCAGTTGACGTAATGAAAAACTACTTCACTTTTTGTGCAGCACAGGCGACCGTGACCAAAACGTAATTTCGAGAAAATTAGCGTAACTCCGGTTAGTTATTCTTTGCTTAATTCTCAATTACGCTGTGATCTCATTAGGCATAAAAATAATACATCTTTTATGAAGGAACGTAGTTACTACAATCCTTTTATGAACAATTTAAGTTGCTTATCATCCATAAATTACGTAACATATTTGTTTATATTCTTCAAACATTTTCTAGACTTTGCTAATGATTACGTTAATAGATATATTTCATTGTTATTTTTTGCCTATTTATTTCCATATTATATTTGTAAGAATAAACCATAAATATATTACAAGGACAGGTGTAATGTTTAACTCGCATTGTAATTGGCCCTTAATTATATCTGACAACGTAACGCTAATAATAGAAAACAATATATTAATTCATTATTCATTAATTAGAAGGTAAGAAATAATTGCCATGGCAGGATTGTGGAGAGTAATATAGAAATTGCTAAAATCATAACTCTAACACAAACAACCTATATAAAATAATCAACAAAAAAAATAGAGCATCATTATTTTTAAGTGACTTTGCATAGTTCCTGCAGTTTACTTCGTCGAAAAAATTGTGATACACGACTTTGTTGACTCAACATTCTACGAACTTATTCAATAGAATAAATAACACTACAGCCTACATAAGCCTATAAAATTGACGACATTGTCAACATGGACGTTTATGAAAAACATATGAGGTAAGGTTCAGGAATTAGTGTTGTGTAAACATTAACGATTTTTATTGTTTATGTCGTTTACATTCGCTAATTTTCTTTTCGATTGTTTTCTACTATCAATAAAACGTGGTCAATATTAGGTTGACAAGGTTATCTTAACTTTTTTTGGGGATAGCTGGTCTTCCCCAAGTAGTACTGGAATATGTACAATAAAAAACTACGACTATTGTGATTGTGTTTTAAATAAATCTACTTCGCAAAACATTACATTTTCGGCATACATAAGCATGGCTCTCTTTGCCACATAGGATAAAAACATTAAGGAATAACAATCGTAGAGACAACTTAGCCTGACATTGTAGAGCGAAATATATCGGTAATGGTATATGTTTATACGGTGATGTATTTATTTGCATGAATCTTATGTAGAAGGGTGGACAGCGTTCATTGTGCGAATATCGTTCGAAACGAATCAAAAGTTAATATTACTATTCGATTCGAAATTCGACGAATAGTTCGAAAATTCAAATAATTCGTACAATTAGCGGATTATTGAAATGTCGCTGGATTTTCTATTGTTTTCAATTTAAACTTCACTCGTCGATCAGTGGAATTCTCGTTCACTGGTTGAATCACTGGATAGAATATCTACGCTCATGCGCGCGTGTATATTAACAGGTTGAATCAGTGAAATTCCACAGATTCATTTTCAGAGAGAAAACACTCAAAAATTGGCTAATAATAAAATAATTCGCGAATAATTCTAAAAAAATGAGTTATTTGAAACTCTTCGAATTATTCGAAATTATTCGATTTTTTTCGAATTTTCGAGAAATTTAGAATAATTCAAAGGTTCGAATTATTCGATTCAAGTTTTTAATCCAATATTAATATTCGATTCGGGACGAATAATTCGTAGGTTCGAATTATTCTCACACCCCTACTAAAAATATATACTCTTTAAAAATATTTAACTCTTACTTAACTTAAGAAATCTATATTGTAAGCATGGATTTCTCCAAAATAACATAGTTTTCTTTCATTCATATTCATAATTTTTCCTGGTTACGTAGCATGTCTTCTTGGCAGAGAGATTAAATTAATTAAAGCAAAAAGTGAACGCTCCACAAAATGAATTATTCTCGGGAATATTTCCACCTCATTATGCTTATACCGCTTATCTTTATGCACCAAATAAAGTTTTTACACTCATTAATTATATTCTGATCCTACAACGTTAGGTGTTTTTTGTCATCAAATGGAATATTTTCTTTGCACTCAAATAAAATAGGTTCCTAGCAAGTTAGTAGAAAATTGTCATATTTTTTTATTTATATAATATCTTTGCCTATTAGAGAGTAATTGAAGTGTTAATCACTATTGTAGTCAGTTCGAATGATATCGTTCATATTCATATGACACATTCTAATTTCGTCCTCAGGATCAGGAAAAAATAATCACACACATGCGTTGTGTGTGATTATATTTCCTGGTCGTACTATATCTCCTTGGTGGAGAGGTTAGATTAATGAACTATGTAAGCAATATAATAAATTAATTAAATTGTATGTATATATTATATATTGAACTGAACGTCGTTATACTAACTCTGAGCCTTAACATAGGATATGAAATCAGTTGTAATTAACCTAATTGGTTTTATATCAGTAAAAACCCCGAATATCTATTAGTAATAATAATTTGATGTTATTATTAATATTGTTTTTAATCACATAGAATTCTCAGAATTACTTTAATTTTATTTTTCGTTTG
>DWTU01000782.1:0-15393 GCA_018251515.1 Cecropterus confusis
CTGCCAGGACGGCTCGTCGAAGACTTCAGGAAGCTGGCCTCAAAGGGTGTAAAGCAAGGAAGAAGCCATTGCTCTCTAAAAACAAAAAAGGCTCGCTATACATGGGCCTTAAAGTATCAACATTACACCGAAGAAGACTGATCAAATATATACAGGGTCACGCAAAAATCATCATCCTACTGGAAGATGCAACAAATTCTGCAAATGGCAATAATTGTCAACTTTGCTTTGACATTTCGGAAGTAAGCAGGTACAAAATATTCCTCATTAAGCCATGAATCGCTAAAAATCCACAAAAATGCATTTCTGGGTCGCCTTATCACCAATATGAGAGCTTTTGGTGATTTACACTGGCCTGAAGATCGCCCGATTTAACCGTTCTAGACTTATTTTTGTAAGTTTTATTGAGGTGACGAGTCTATCTCAGCAATCCTCAGAATCTTGAAGACCTTAAACGTCGTCAGTCGTCGAATGCAATACCGGGATACCAAGATCCCGAAATATCAGGATCCCGCGCAATTTTTAGCTGGACCAGTCTCGCACATAATAGCGCGGGATTTTCCTCTTACTATAGTGACTGCAATGATGTATGCTGAAACTACGGAGCCTGAACCGATGTCTCTTCGAGATGAACTTGCAACAGGTTGGTTATCTGGCATGTAAAGTAAGGAGTCGTTTGGCAGTCAGGTCTATTAACGTGCTATGTTTTATGCGCAATTACTTTCAAAATAATGCCTCCACTATCTATTGTCTCTTTGTAATATTTTTTATTCTTTTATTATATCTTTTTATTAATCTCTCAATACATACTTTTGAATAATATTTTTGTTTCATTTTAGTTCTAGGTGCATTTATGATACAGGATTTATCTCTTTTCTCAATGACTTTCAGAAACATGCGGGATTCCGAAAATACCAGAATCCCGCGGGACTTAGACCTTTCAGTCCCGCAAATATCTGGATTAAAATTTTTTGCGGGATTGCATTCACTACTTGGCAGATACATATTACTTTTTCTACTTACAAAACAAAAATTTAGACATCAAATTCAATGAGTTCATTTATTTAAAAAAATGCAGTCAAGGTAACAGCTTTGTGCTACCCTATACATACATGTTGCCTTTTTTAATAAATACTTTCTGCCATTTTACGTTATGCAACCCGGATAACTCTAAAACTGAACAATTTCCGTTGGCCGAGGAAAAAATCAACAACCATAAAGGAAGGCAATTTATTATACGTATCTAATAGTGGTGATAAATGTCTTGCTAAAGTTATACCTACATATCTTATCGTTATCAGTTATCAAAGAGAATCTATCGAATTGTTATCAATAAAGAACAGTTTGATTGTCGCGAGTACAAAGAACTGCTTTGATCTTAATCTATAGATTAAAGTATTATTGGATTAAGTATTATGATTTATTTGATTATGCTTAGTTGTACAAATAATGTTCACTTTGTGTACTTAATATGATAATGAAAGAAATTTTCAAAGCTGTTATTCTCAGCGCCAACGTAAAATGTTTGCCTAATGTGATAATAAATAGATTTTTTTTAAATGACTTAAAATTACAAAATAAACTTTATTCATATTAGGTGTACTTCCGAGCGACAGGTTTTAGGAGGCGTTCTGTTTTCGCTCTTTTCAACCTTTTTAGAATTATAAAATGTGTTAAATTTATTGAGCCCCGGATAACACTTGAAAGGGACGGCAAAAAAAGACGAATTAGAAGTCGAACGGTACGTACCAAATCTATATAAAATATTTTTAAAAGAGCATATCATTATGCTCTTTTAAAAATATTTTATATAGATTTGGTACGTACCGTACAAATAATTACCTCATGGTAATGATAATTTATATATATAAGATGAAGTCGTCTACTTCAAATTGTATTTTATATTTGTCATGATAACGCATGTACCTACATATGTGTAAAAATAAGAAATATGTGACCAACCGAAACTGGTTTTTAGCCGAAGCCGGACCTGTTTATGACAATGAACACAAATCCCTTAAATTTAGGTATTTACAAATTTATAGTAGCACTTGGACGAGTTTTATGTATTAATTTATGTATTTTGATTCAGTAGTAGCAGTCCATAAAATGTCGTATTATAGTTAATTTTTGACATAAAACAATTACAAATATGTCAGGTCAAGTGGACACGAAATGCTTGTGAGGTAAATGTCCGAAATCGAGAGTGCAGGATCCTATGCTTCGGCGCAAAGGGCCAATTATTGGCCGAAACCGAAACGTCAGCTGAAAAATCTTTTTGGCCGATACTTAGCCGAAACCCAACCGCTTGTCAATGCTGTTTATTTTCCTACCTTTACTGTTGTATTTTTAGTGTTATTAAAAGATGGCAGCCTGACTTACATATGAGGCGTCATCTCAGTCACCAGTTTATAGCTGCGTTGCTGTAGGGGTACTACCTGCTCTTTAAGGATTTGATAATAATTGTCCTTGACCAGCAGTGACCACTCAGGTACTATCGGGTATATACCTACTCACTCGTTATTTAAACCTTTTAAAGATACTATAAAAATGTAAATTATAAGCAATAATATTATATTGCAAGCAAGTTAATTAAGCTATTACCATTTTCATTCAGTTGAATACTATGAAGATGCAGAAAAATAAAGAAAAACGTTGAAAAAAATGCTGATCATATTAGTCTAATTTGTCTAAACATTTTTTTAAATATTTTTTCAGGGAAAATTTTTAATAGTATTGATCCTGTTAAGAAAAATAAGATATTTTAAATTGATACGTTTTAGTATAATTTTATTGAAAAACGGGTATAAATATGTATATTTACTCCCACTACGGTTATGGGACCAAGATATAAAGTTAAAGAAAACAAACGATTTTTTTATTCATTTCAAGGCCTGCTTATTAGAAGGACCAATTTGAGTGGTCTTTGCTTTAGATGGTCAGGCAATATGGAAGAATAAAAGAACACATAGTTGGCTTGCATAGTAAATGGTTCACTGAAATGAAAAATATTTATATTTAGATTTAACTACCCACATTAGAAGTAGGAGGCAACAAGCGGGTAGTACACAAAAAGTCAAAGCTCTGCTGATCTATTTCTCCTTGAAGCAAGTAATTTACGAATGATGAACGTACTTATAATAATCTCAAGTATGTAGTAGATATTAATATTGCATGCTTGTTTTATTGTAATGCATATATGTTTATTGCTCTCATTAAATATTTACCATTTATACAAGAAAGCGACTTACTAATCAATGGAAACCTTATCAGTAACACAGAAAAAATCATCAATATGTTCCAAGTAATATAATTTCATGCATAGATCAAAACAACTTTACCTACTTGCACAGGTTTTAAAAATAGTTTATAATAGGCATAATAATCGACTATGGTTTAATCAATGCACGCTAAAAATTTATTAAATTTAATTCTCTTTATACATAGATACATATAAATATAAAATTAAATAAGTATAATATTTTATTTAATATATTATTTAATTATATTTAGCATGCATCTGTTGAATCATTGACGAGTCTAAGTGGCCTTTTTTGCCAACATTCGACTTATTTCGCAGTCAGCTTTCTTATATGAAGCTTACTATAAGCAGAAGGCATGATCCCCCGCCCCTAAACTAAAGGAAAATTCTCGATCCGGCAAATTAACAGACATTCTTTACATGAGAGTAAATCACCTACTGCTAGTTAATTATATTTAAGTATATAACGTAAACTCTATAGGTATAACTTTACCCGATTTAACGACAAACTCCCTAAAACGTAAAAATACTTGACTTTGGCGATTGTTTACCTTGTTATTCATGCAATGATACACTATCTTTCATCACACCCACTCTAAATAAAATACGTCATTATTTAGCAATAATCAGTTCTGTCTAGTTGCCGAAATTAATAAGAACTGCAGCAGTGTATGTTTTCTTTTTTTATTGTTTAGACATGATATGCATCGAAAATTTTAAGAAATCAGTTTTATGTTGCACAAGTTTCTCCTCTGCACAAGTTTACCTTGGTTGTTAAACTATAAGGAAGTTGTTATTAGGTACCTGTTATTGATATTTTAAAAAGTTAAATATCATAAACTTTCAAACTTGCATGGGGAGCAAGAGAAGATCTTTGTATATTTATGAAATAGAAATTTCAAAGCATACGTTCCTCCCAAAATTAACGCGTATCCAAAAATCTCATAAGGTAAAATCCGGCAATCTGTGCTATTCTTTGTGCTTTTGCTATTGCGGGGATACAACTCGTGCCAAAGAAATAAACACATACATACCCTCGAAAACATTGCCCTCCTTCTAATGCAATCAATCAATGCAAATAACGGAGGAAAAGTTCACATCAGAGAAAAATCCTTAGACAATGTGCATTATATTCCTGCAAATTATCATTCTATGCATTAATTGCATGCTTCTTGGCGTGTACGTAATGTGTCATGTTATCATTCGAACAGTATTTTTCTAGTTTTCCATCTTATTGCTAGTACATTTATTTGTCAAGTTGATCATTACAGTGTAAAGACTTAACCTAAGCTTATAGGAATTAAATGTAGACAATAAAATATTGGTTTGAATGGTTGTTTTATGATAGGGGAAAAGTGCTTAAGACGACATACTCCGATAAGATGAGACACTAACTTCATTCTGTAAATATTTGCACTGAAGATAAACCTGTGACGTTTTAGTAACTGCCCATGGCCGTCGCTGGTACCGTAGTTCAGTAGGGCGGACAACGAACGCGCATTGCAAAGTAGTGAACGTTTTCATGATTTTGCACTGAATTATTTTCTGTTGCTTTAAGTTGGTAGTAAAAATATGCTTAAAGTCCCTACTTTCTGAAATCCCTATCTTGCATTTATACTAATTTTGATCGTAATCAGAGGTTAAGCACAATTCCCTTACCAGATTCTGGAGGCCTGAAAATCGTCAATAACCCTATATAATAATACTGTAGTTTTCTCTACTCTACTGATTTAAATCGATTACAATGTGTAGTAACAAAATATTTACACACGTTTTTAGGAACATTACCTAAATAAGTGAATCATGAACTTAGGTACATGTGCAACATTACTCAACACATAACTGTAAAATTGGATCGTACGCAGACTTATTAAAAGAAGGACTTCGTCTCGAGAACAATATTACAGCGTACTTACCAAATTAATTAGGTCATGCACCCGTGCGCAGCAGTATACACAAACTATTCACACACACAATACTTATATATTGATATGCGATGCAATGCGATGTAAAACATAGAATCTCGGATAAAGCGTGCCATTGTTGTAAGTAACGCTTGGAAAAATCTTGAATACAAACCTTGTATGAATAAGTACATATAAGTAATAATACAGAGTAGATACATATATAAACAGTTTGGATTTGTAACATTCTGACACAGAAAAAATTACATAAGTATAAACTGTGCTTCACTGCAAAAGTCCGTAGTCTTCTTTTCGTCAGTCTGAGGAGACGTTCAAGTAAATTTGTATAAGTGTACGAGCTATTTATATCTCTGTCTGTAGCATAATGTTAAAGGAAATTAAATTATTGATGATATTGATAACCGTCGAAAATTATTTATACAAATGTGCAATAATTAATACTAGTTAAAGTACTAGTGCTACGCTACGGAAATATGCCATCAAAAGTTTGCTATTTCTTAGCGTACCTACTATTTTTATTTAAAAACGAAATATGAAAGTCTGCAACCCAAGGGTGTAGTGACGTCAATAAAATAGTCGCCATCTTTAAATGTTGAAAATATCGAAAACAAGTAACCTAAACTTTGACTAGGTAAAGCTACTTCCATGCAAAATTTCAGGTAAATCGGACCTGTGGTACATTTGTGGTTGAGTACCAAACAAACACACGCCATCTCATTTTTATACATTAGTGTAGATCTAAATTACGCGAGGTTTTATGTTAACCAAACTATCCTGATTAAGAATACAAATTCGCTTACATGAGAACCCAACTTATTTAATCTAATTATAATTTAAAGAACAGTAAGCTTTTAAGTAGGTACAATAATTACATATCACATTTTGGCTATAAAATAATAATATTAATAATATAAAATAGAAGATGAGATTGTAGAATAAGTATATTAAAAAATTGTAGCAAGTAAAGTATTATTACTAGTATTTTAAGAGTATCTGACTCGTATTTTTTGTCGTACAAATAAAATTAGATTTTTTTAAGATTCTTTTGTTATTATTTTTACGTAATCTTAATAAGGAATTCGAAAAAAATATAAAGAAAATGTTAAGTGTTATATTTGTGCATAAAAATATTTTTGGGTTCAGTACGTGTGCATTTAAAATATTATTAGGTGACATTAACAAGTGAGATTAAATGCCATTAATAAAATGTATTTATTGCTACATTTATAATGTATCCCACAAGGGTTTGGGCTTAAAATATGGTTTTGGTAATACATGACATTGAAAATACCAGACTATAAGAAAACACTTTTTGGAACTTCGAGGAGTGTGGCAGGCCTTCCGTCTTGACTTCTGTCGGTGCTCTAAATTGGAGGGTGCGACTTTGTTATTACAATTGCAGGCCACGGCAAGCTTTAACTAGTCAAAATGTGTCGATTACCCTCATCCGTATTTACCCCACTCTCCTCTACTAATCAAAAATGATACGATGGCACTTTGTTTACGTTCTCAATTCTTCAAGTATCTCGTCCTTGTCCGCTAACTGTACTTACAGATAAATACGTCAGTTATAGTTAGGTCAGTAAAGAGATAAAAAGTGAAATGTGTTATGTAACGTATCTTAAATTTTCTTTGTCAGGAAATAGAAGAATGACATGTTTACAGAGACTTATATAAGACTGAAGTAGCAAATGAGTATACAGTTTACCTGATGGTAACTACTGCCCGTATGCAACTTCAAATAGAATAGGTGTTCTATCTAAAATCATAGGAGCGTTGCTACTCCTGATAACCGGTAAACACCCTTCCACCGAAACGCAGAGTTGCTCCGGCTAAAAATAGGTGGTCAGGCTTTACAAATAATCGTAGCTGTAACACTCGCTGTTAGATTTCTGGGTTAAATATAAATACTTCCATCTCTATCGTTTATTTATGGTGTAAAGTGAGCAAGATACATATGATTACGTCACGTAATTACGATGCATAGTTAACTCACTGCAGTCTTTCTAATGAGTCACTACAAGAAAATGTTCCGCAGGGTAAATAAAACATATATTTAGGTATACATAATTTGATATATTTAAAAATAAATCTAAATAAAATATAAACAAAACTGCAAAGATAATAGTCTGTTGGACAGTCTAAATAAAAATGCAAATAATCTATTGAAAAATATACACTAATAGGTACCTATTAAACTATTTTTACACAAATCATGTGCGTAAATAACAATTACTTCATATTACTATAATTATCACATAAAGAGCATTTTGCTGTCGTGACAAATTTAATGAATACGACTATTCAACGATAAGTACCTACAGTCCATTCATTTTCAACATAAAATAAGTACCTATATGGTATGTATTACCCTAATAAAAAGAGCACGTATTTGCAACAAAATAATTAATTATATATCAAGTTAGAACGTTTCTGCCTCGCCTACAAGCTGGCAAAACAATATTATCTTAAATTTTTTTTTGCTATGTTTATTGTCTAGCAATTACTAACTTAACTATTCACAACTGGACTAACCAATTGATAGACATATATCTGATTTTACATAAAAAAGAATTAGGTAATCCGAGACTCATACATTTTATATACCCAAGCTAAAATTTCGAATGACTAGCGATAAGTAAATATTTTTTAAACAATTCGTGTTTTTATAGTGCATACATTATATTAAATTTACGAGTAAAGTCAAATATATAAAAAAAAAAAAAATAATTTGATAGTGTTCATATTGAATACTAATTAACGGATGTATTATGTGATATAACATATTTTTTAAATTACTCGTTATCATAGTCGCCAAGTAGGCACTTATCATTAACATTTCCTCGTTTTCAGGATTAACTTTAGCGACACACTTATAAGTAATAAATCATTTTTATCACAAATACAAAAGGGAATTTTTATGATAATTGGTCAAAATTATACTTAAGTTAAAATTGGTAAGAAATTTTGTATACCGATCATTCATTTAAATTATAAAATGCGATTTAAATTTTAGTACATATGAAAAACTCATTGATATCATAATATAATATAATGACACGCATTTCGAAATGTATTCATAAGGAATGTCTATATAATTATAAGTATATACAGACCTTAGTATAATTATATATTTATAAAAATATACCTAATATGAAATCACATTTGACTTGTGATGATGGCAGATGGTAAGTATTTAACGGTTCTCTTATTTCTGGAGAAACACAAAAGTTAATTATTAAAAGTATTTCAACAAATATTCAATTTAACCTTTATACAATTCCTTCGCGGTCTTCAGAATTTGTATGTACAGTATGTTTTAACATAGGAATTTTATGCACAATAATTTCTTCCATCATTCCAAAGTGATAAAAGTACCTATACAATTAATTGCTAAGCCTAGTTTTCTCAAGAATATTTAAAATATGACGAGATAAACGTACATACGTCAAAATTCTATCTAAAAGTCTGTATTATAATTTCGTTTACATCAAGAGATTAATTCTTTAACAAAAAAATACTCCTTAAATACAAAAAATCTCGTTTAAACTATACATAAAATTAACGTCAGTGATCGAAAACTTGTAACATTTGATACATTCCCATTAAATAATAATAAAAAAAAAAATAAAAATAGCCAAAGGCACGATAATAAAACCGGATTGTAAAGATCATGTTGTAATCACTTTGTCATACAGCCGGAGGCAATTTTAAGCGAGAGGAACGGCCTTGATGTTTCGGACTTCTGATAAATTATAATCACAATATTATTGGGTATCCTAGTTTGACTTGGAATGTTAAATATCGTCCCCACGGAATGTGTTTGTATGCAAGTCAGGTTCAGGCGTTGTTTGTCTACTTTTCAAAGTGTCGTGCGCCATCGTACGACCATTTCTATCGTTACTGTTTCTTTTAAGAATACGTACAATAATAGAAACGTGGTTTCACCACACAGGCAACGGCAATAATATTTTGTAGTTACAAAATATGAAATTCACAATTCACGTTTAAAACACCTGCATATTTATAAAATTTATAAATGCTATTAAAAATTGGCCCGAGGGGAACAAAGCCATTTGAACCGATTTACAAATTTTAGTTTTACAAGATATTCGCTACTTAAATTTCTGTACGTTTATTATTATTTACCATTCCTATAAGAAAAAAATAGGGGATAAATTTTCTGTTTGGCTATTGCCATAGGGTCCCACTTTTAATTGCCACTTATAAAACTGCGATGAAATTTTTTTTTAGAAAACCACGTTTATGGGTATTGTTACTTAAGATCAACCTCAAACAGTCACCTTGTACGAAATATACTCGTAGTATATTTTGGTAGATATAGTCCTGGAAATACCATAAGACTTTACGCATATATCGTGACAAAGGTTCAATACGTAAATTATTCCACAGTAACAGACTTAGCGAGATTTCGCGGGCAATCGACATTGCAGCCTCTTAATACAGCTATATGATAAGCCAACAATTGCATAGGAATTACGGTTAGAACACCCTGTAAACAATCTACGGTTTTCGGCACTTCGAGAACACGAGAAGCGAGTGACATGGTCTCCTTATCACCCTCTTCACAAATGACGATGGGACGACCTTGTCGTGCGGTCACTTGCTGAAGTGCACTCATACATTTTGTGTAAACGGGATCACGCATGACTATCATCATGACTGGCATGGAGTCGTCAATAAGGGCGAGGGGGCCATGTTTCAGTTCTCCTGCCATAATTCCCTCACTGTGCATGTACGTCAATTCCTTTACTTTCAGAGCTCCTTCTAAGCACGTTGCGAAGTTGTATCCACGTCCCATTATCAACAATGACCGTTGACGATATAGGTCTTCTGCCAAGGACTTGACCTTATCATCCAAAGCAAGTACTTGACGAATTTTCCCATCCAGTTCGTGGAGTCCTGTGATGATGTCTGCTCGACGCTTTTGCAAAGAAATTCGATCTTCACTGATAACCAACGCAAACATAACAAGAGATACAAATTGTGAAGTATAAGCTTTTGTGGATGCCACACCGATTTCAGGGCCGGCGTTGATGTGCACACCACAATGTGATTCACGACAGATAGAACTGCCAACAGTGTTTGTTATTCCAACAATAAGTGCTCCGTGTCTTTTGCAGTATCTAAGAGCCATTAAAGTATCTGCAGTTTCTCCTGACTGCGAGATGAAGAAGCATACATCATCTCTGAAAACTGGAGTATTTCTGTCCAAAAAGTCTGATGCCAATTCCACCATAACAGGGAGCTCGGTTAATTCTTCAAGGAGTTGTCTCGTGGCTACAGCGCTATGGTAACTTGTTCCGCAGCCAATTAACATTAAACGCCTACAACGCTTAATCTCAGGAATATAGTCTTGGATGCCCCCAAGGGTAACAGTACCATCAGCAAAATTGAGACGTCCTCTCATAGTGTTAATGATGGACTCAGATTGTTCAAAAATTTCCTTTTGCATGAAATATTCATAATTGCCCTTCATGATCTGCTGCAATTCTAATTTTAAAGTCAGAATTTCCCTCTGGTGAGGGTAAGAGCTGTTCACGGACATACGATGGATACTAAGAACACCATCCTTGATATGAGCAACATCATCATCTTCGAAATAAAGCACTCTATTAGTATGTTCAATAACAGCAGATGCATCCGAGGCAAAGAAATACTCAACATCCCTTTCCTCTTCAGGTTCAAAATGAGCATGGCTGTTGACACGGGGTACTGATGGGACCACACCTCTGGTGGCCTTGTTATTGGTGTACATAATTGGTACATGGTCACTCGAGAGACGGTGCCTTGTTTTAATTCCCACAAGCAAGGGACTACCTCGTCTCGTGGCAACGCACTCATTAGGAAAGTATCTGGATTTAAAACATAAAGCAAAAGCTCCTTCAAGTTGTTGGATTACCTGTTCAACGAGCTCCTGGAAACTGTAATCCTTGTGCTGGTGGTAGAAGTGGTGAATCAGCTTAGCAATCGCTTCAGTGTCTGTCTGAGACTCAAAAACGTACCCCTTGCCTTCTAGGAACGTCTTGACTTCCTTGAAGTTGGTGACTATACCATTATGGATCACAACAAAGGCGTTATCCTCCCCGGAGCGCTGAGGGTGGGAGTTGAGAGCGCTGGGTTCTCCGTGAGTGGCCCAACGAGTATGGGCGATGCCGCAGTGAGAGTCCACAGTTTCTTCCACAGCCAGATCATCCAGGCGTTGCTGAAGTAACTCTTCGAGCGCGGCAACTTTACCGCTTTTTTTTACGACCGCGATGTCTTTTTGATCGGCGGCATCAATGGCAATGCCCGCCGAGTCGTAGCCGCGGTATTCTAATCTTTTCAAACCACTTATAAGCAATTCCAATATGTCCCGCCGGGTCTTCGGTGTGAGGTGATTGATATATGCGAAAATTCCACACATCGTTAACGAAGTAGTACGTTTACGTAGACTCGAGTGCACGAAACCGCAACGGACGAGAGACTGCGATCAACACAATATACAACTGATGTTGAAGGCCTTAGCGTATAACTCCTACCACTAATAAGTTACTTTCACTTACGGCAAAGCACACGTCATCGTGTTTCGTTATCGTCGATACAGCTTGATGGTATCGTAAATATCGCGGGCTACAAGCAAACCTGTCCTTCGCTAAAAAACTATATTTTTGTTCTGTCAATGTCAAAAGTCAAAAATCAAAGTATTGGAACTAAACTGTCAAAGAATATGTCTACATGACAATGTGAAATTAATTATAAATATTACAGAAATGAGGCAAAGATAATATCAATATTAAAACATAATTATTTTATATGATCCAAAATTTAAAATAAATACAATATTTCCTTTTGTATTCTATGCAAAATGTTTTTTATATTCTCATCAGGCATCGTACTAGTGCAGTAAACTGCGCGCGGTTTTTTGAACCTAAATATTTAATTATTGAAGTCCTTTTATATCACGAATTATAAAAAAATAAGTTGTGATGCGGAGACTAAACAGTCTGTCGATCCTTATAGCCACACACTCCATGAACCTTACATCTGTCTTAATGGCCGGCAGACTTATCATCAGTTCAAGAAAAAAATATTTTATATTATAATTTAGTATTTTTATAACTGCCAAAAAACACAGATTGTATCTTTTTTTTACTACCGAAGAATAATACACGTATTATATCTATGTTTAAAAAGTCTGAACTCGCTTATTCATAATATCGGTTTTATTATGTTTCTCCGTCACATCACATCACCCACACAACATTATAGTGCAGCTTTGTATGTACGTATTTCTGATGCAGGTTGCTTTATCAGCTATTCATAATCAGAATTCCGAGTGCCTTACATTAACATTTTTTCAATGCCAGTATGGAGAATGACGCTTTTGTGAAAGCACATCAAGATGAACAACAAGGAATTGATTACTGTTGCTCTCTTTGATTCTGAACATTAAACACTAAGAGAATGAAAGGGGATCCATTTTATATTAAAATGTACGAAATAATACCCAAATGCATTTTTTTAATTATTGAGAAATTATTTGATTAGTCTTTCAGTGCCGGTTTCTACAAAAGTAAAGATGGCTACAATAACGACGAGGACATTTTCACTAATGCGAAGCGGAGATGCGAACGAAAAAGGATTTTACTAACAAGGGCGTTGCAACGGGTTGAGAGGGTAACGCACACACATGCCATGTGTCCGCCACGCGCTGCCCGTCGCTCACCGTTCACGTCTCCGCTACACATGGCGAGTGAAAAAGGGCAAACTAATGCATTGGAATAAAATAAGGCACTGTATAGAAAAATAGTTTAATATTATTTTTCCAATTGTTTAAAATGAATTGGTTAAACTTCATTTATCTGAATTCCCCTTGTCACGCCTTCACTCTTATTGTCACTACACCTCGTCACTGCTTCGTACAATAAAATATCGTTCGCGCCTTATTGATATCCATCAAATCAAGGCAAAGAAATTTAAAAATAAAGATATCCGATTAGTTATATACCTAACAGCTCTTTTCTGCTTTGCTAATCGCATTTAGGTGAAAACCGGCCTTTATTATACGATTTAATTTTCTATCGTATGTGGCGGGATAACCAATTGAAAGACATGCGTTTAAGATGACGTTATTCGATTTTATTCCGTTACAAGCTGAGCCGCGCGGTAATACCCGCGTTTAAAAAAAATTACTTGACATAAATACATATAGCCGAAATTTTAGACCTTATACAATTTGGAAATTATAGCATTATTTGTTTATGACTGATAGCAACTGACATTAGCGGCAGCGACGGTGGCTGCGTGCGCGTAGAGCGCGCGCGGTTTCTTAGATTTTTTTTTTGTGCGAAACCCTAATTATATTTTCTAAAATAGAAGTAGCCAAGTTACGTCATGACATCAGTTATCCAACAGTGAAAATCCACTTAAAATCGATCCAGCGGTTTCTCAGATTACCCATAACAAACAGACAGACTTAATACTTTTAGTAATAGATGTTTTGTTATCAGTATCGTATATACTTCATGTGCATTTGGTAAAAAGCTGTTTTTTTCTTATATTACAAACAGACACTTTTATTTATATGTATATTATTTATTTTATTCGATAGATTCGGGACTAAACGCGTGACTGTTTTAAAAATGTTAGTTTTTTTTTTCAAAATATGTACGCTTTCATATGCGATCATGTAAAATGAATTAGAGAAGCTAATCGGGTAATATATTATTGAGGCTGATGAGCCGCATGAGGCTGAAATTAATACAGAAGGTAAAAAATAAACACACCAATTCAGATTTTAATTTTCATTGAACCATGTTATATTACAGGTCATTTCAGTAGAAGAAAATACATTTTATATCAGTAGCTTCTTTATTGGTTTTATCAGGGTCAAGGTCTATACAAAATTATTGAAAAAATTACAAAGATACAGTTTAGCTTAAGATGAGTTTCAAGTTTTTTCTCCATATCTATGTAAGAATTTTTACAGGCATTCAAATTTAAATTGAATATTTAAACCTTTACACGTTAACTCTATCTAATCCGTACACAAATAAATACTTCAGGTAAGTTAGTTTAACTAGGAACAAAAATTACATTACCTATGCATTACAATTCTCAAGCTTCTATCAAAACGTTCATAACGCCGTTTTAAACGTATGCTAACAACTACCGACAGTCGGTTTAAAACCAACTACTACCTTTTAAACATTCTTGATGTTTCCTTTCTTGTAATGTAAAACATTTTCATTCTTATGAAAATAATACTTTTATATATTTCTTAGAAATTTTTTCACACGCCTAATGTTACATCTAAAAGATTTCATTATGATATTTTAAAATTAAAATGTCCACAATTTAAAATGATGCACTTATGTAAATACATACACTTAAAATTAAATTATAATGAGACCATAATTTTATCACTCATATCATCCATTGAACAATAAGAGTAAAAAGTAGATCAGAAGTAATGAGAAATAATTAAGAAATTCGATAATAATTTCATTAACAATGTACTTAGATAAGTTTCATACATAACAGGTAGCAAAAATGACAACAAATTCGTGCAGTGAAATGGTTTAAAAATTCAATCTCCTTTGCTTTTCCTCCTGAACTCCTTACGATGAAAAAATAAAACATAACGAGCTATCAAGTAAGGTAACTCAAACTTGGCAAGTAACTTACGACTAACATAATCACAAAGACATAAACTTAACACATACGAGTAACTAAAACGAATTAACTTTAAGAGTATATCGTAACGATAAATGCACGTATCGGGAACGAGTGAGAGGTTACCAGTGAAGAAGCTCCGAGTGAGGGAGTGCGCTAGGGGATGCACACGGCTACGACACGACAGCTTTAATGGGAGTACATTTGTGATGAGTGCAGCGTAACTGCCGTCTGGGGGGCGTCGACTACATACCGCGTCAGCCCGGCCGCGCCTACGGCTAGGATAACATAACAAGGATCTTCCATAATTACGGAAGATCTTCTTTGGGCGCCTGGGGAACTTTGGAGAGAAAAGGGACGAGTTTAAGGTAAGGGAGGACATACGAGGGAAGGGTGGGGAAGGTATAGAGGACGGGGGAGGGGGAGGGGGAGGGAAATGGAAAGGCGCTTGTTTGCAGACGACGGCTACTGACTGCATTACGTTGCTCGATGTGCCCCATAGTTATTTTTTCTTTTGGGCCTTCTCGG
>DWTU01000783.1:0-15380 GCA_018251515.1 Cecropterus confusis
GACAGATGGCGCCACCGTATTCTGAAACACGCTATCGCAGTTTTCTCAACGTCCTGCATATATACAAGTAGCAAACAGAGACTGTCGGAGCATGGCCGCTCCCCAGGCATGAGCGGGAGATCTCCCTTTGCCAAAGTTTAATTCAGGCATCCAATGTCGATTTCGAAACCGACAACTGGACAACAGCAAAGTTCTTTAAATAAGTAAGTATTTTTTATCAATATCGGTCGACGTCGAAGATATCAGTTTATATTGATAAAAGGGGCGTCTGTCCTAAATAGTTTTGGATCCCTGCTTTAAACTATGTTATAAATAATGGCAATATAAAACCAAACCATGATAATCCGCTAGACATCTTTGTATGCGCCACTATTGATTGTTTGATTTTTAAACTCACATGATATCGATTGCGTATCTAGTAAATCTTATTGGGTGTTGTAACTTAGGCCTCCAGAAAGTTAAATTTAGTCTCGACTTCGAAAAAGAAGGAGATTCTATATGGGGCTGTATACTTTTTTAACTATGTCCACCGAGAAATCGATGATCCAATTGAGATGATTCAAACGACATTTTGTGCGGCTAGTGCCAAAAGAGTTTTCATTTCTTGGCAGTTGAAAATTTTCAGCACTTTCCTGTAGACGTTACCAGAAATAGAGTTCAATAAGAACTATTATTTTTTAAATTAAACTGAGGTAGCAAACGAGCATGCAGTCTACCTGATGATAAGTGGTAACTACTGACCATGGACATCTGTAAGCCTTTTATATAGAACAGGGGTTTTATCCGAGGTTGATCACGCATACGTTACTTCTCCCGGGGACTAAGATAGTCGCCTCATATAAAAGTGAACCGGCAACCACAATATTTCCGTATTGCTACCAAACCAAAATTTTAGTGATACGTACAGTTTTTTGGTCTGGGTTAGGTGCTAGTGTGCTCATTTATAAGCATAGTCAGGGCACTTACGAATCACATTTACCTAGTTTTGAGAATATGAAACTTTCAAAATCTGATTCAATCTTTCAGCGTTAGCACTAGAAGTATTAGAAAAGGAGACGGTATACACGTTGGTCAACAAGCCACTCGCTGACCCCACCCCGAAGTCCGAGGAAGGGGAGGCCCACACCGGCATGGAGCATCTCAAGACCAAGCTACTCCGGTTACTGTATCCTAGGGACCACAGGTGGGTATTGATTTTATTTGCCTTTTTACCCGATTTAAAATAATGAAGAATGAATGGGAGAATGAATGTATCAAAGGAAAGATTATAAAAACATACAATAAATAAATAAATATTAAATAAACAAATTTAGTAACGTCATTTTCTTTTTCATCTTCTCAGAAATTCCTTTAATTTGATATATCATGGACGTGGATAATTGGTCCGCCATCTTGTGCAGTCCACAATATTGGATGGACGACCCACGTGGCGGAGCGGTCATCATACCAGTCTGACACGCAGTGGGTCCCGAGTTCGATACCCGGCCAGGCAGATATCTGAATTCTAGGGTCTGGGTTTTTGTGTATTCGTCTTTGTGTGTCCATGGCACCTACGACGCAGGAGAAAATCCTACTGTGGGATTATGAGTCTAAAAAGCGTTTATGTTTAAATTTACGTTTATAAACGATAGATAATTGCTACCTATGGGCTGTAACCAGCTACAAGTCTTCAGGTCAGCCTACTAGAGTTAGACTTGGACTGTGTGACTAGGTTATCAAGCTGACCCTGTATGAATGTATGTCGGATATATAATATTCATTGGCTCGTATGTATAATATTCATTAATGACAAAATTTTAGTGATTGAAACTGATTTTTGAGCCGAAACGGCCAATATTGAACAGTAGGGTGTTGCTGCCTATGGGAGCAATTATATTATAAACCGCCTAACAATTGATAGACATAAAGAGAAACATAGGAATACGTTAATTAATCAAATCAAAATCGTCTTACGAGTATTTTTATTAAGTTTATTAACTTTGATTGTAAAATATATTGGCTATTAAACCAATTTCACGTTGCTCGAGGGGTCCAGATGAAAATGCGTAAAAATACAAAAGAATTGTAATGAATTCTTATCAAAAGCTTTATTTTAACCACCCTATTGTTTTCCAGCTTCCGTAATCATCATAACTATTCTAGTCGGAGACTTTGCTATGCCACCAATCATGGGCCGCCTTGGAAGAAAAATTGGCCACTTGTCAGTCCTAGCTCCGATCATTGCTGCCTGGATTACTATTATATTCGCCACCAGTTTCGAGGTATAAACATCAAACAAAAATGTATTTAATTTTTATTAAAAATCAAACGTTACTTGGTCATAATCATAAAAAAGGTAATGATACACACAGGCATATATATATTATAACATTTTTGTGTCTATATATGTATAAGTATATATGGGGCATTCCACGCCAAATCGACCACTTTTCACCCCGACCCTTTTCGATTTGCCTGAAAGTTTTTCATCCTTTTCTAAGTTATGAGAAACGAAAAATTATGAGAGAAGTTTTTTTCTGATCCAAAAAAGAATTTTCCAAAAAAAAACGGCATTTTTATTAGACTAATTAAAAACAAAAGACCCGCTTGTTTTTTCGAAATTTTTGTTATTACTTGATGAAAAAATTATATATATACATACTACTAGCACTACCTTGTATAAATCCAATCTCTGGTCTGCTGTCTTCCAGCAGATGTCTGTAGAAATAAGCAGTAGCTTTGCTCTTATTGTTAAAATAAATAAATAAAAAAGTTGGCAGAACCTTTCGTGGTTCGACTTCGGCCTCATCACCGCCACACGTATTTATGGCTAAAAACAAGCGTGAAACGCTATTTTGAGTTAGTTGGAAGAGTATGGTACGTATCCGAAGCATTGAAATTTAATCCCTAGGGGTAGAAACACACTTGTAGCCAACTTCACGTAAGATTTTGATAAGAAAAGGGAGACACACTCTTAAAAGACATCAGACTTATCAAACGGCCTGCATTCGTTTGCTACATCTATTATAAAAAACCTATTTTTTCCCTAATAGTCTTTATTCTCTTTCAGGCACTGCTCATAGGAAGAATATTGCAAGGACTCTCCTTCGGTCTTCTGGTACCGCTACGTTCCGTCCTCATCGGAGAATACACTAGCCCTAAGTATCGAGGAGCGTTCCTTGCGATGATCTCGCTTGCTCAAGGCTTTGGTATATTCTTCGTTCACCTCATTGGCTCTCTATTAAATTGGCGACACACCGCCATGATTAGTCTGGCTTTTCCCGTAGCGAGTTTAGTCATGACCATCTTTCTACCTGAATCTCCGAGCTGGTTAGCGGACAAAGGGAAGTATGATAAGTGCAGAGAAGCCTTTAGATGGTTGAGAGGCGACGAAGAAGACCAAGAGTTGGAGGAATTGATTCAAGCCAGAATAGAGTTTAGAGAATCCAACGTTCCTAGAAACACAAATTTTTACAAGTATCTCTTTGTCATCATTAGAAAAAAGGAGTTTTACAAGCCGATTCTATTGATGATGCACGTGTTTCCGTTGATGTATTTAGCGGGGAGTATGAACATGGCGGTGTACGCTACCAAGATAATAGAGCTGATCATGGGTCCGACCGTGAACGTAAATTTTTGGATGGTCGCGTTGGACTCGCAGCGACTCGTCTCGAATGCAATAGCCATTTACGCGATCCATAGACTGCGGAGAAGGACAATGATTCTCTTCACTGGAGGGGTGTGTGTTGGGAGCCATTTAGCCATAGCAGGTTACACTTACGCCAAGATGCGAGGAACACTTCAATACGACGCCGTGTGGATACCAGCATTATTATTAAATCTTCAGATATTCTCCATAGCTATGGGTATGGTTCCTCTTCCAAGCGTAATAGCAGGGGAAGTATTTCCTTTGGAGTACAGGAGCACCAGTGGTAGCATCAGCACTGGCTTAGTTTCAGGATTTATGTTCTTTCTGTTGAAGACGTTTCCATCTTTAATAGATAATATTGGCATTTACGGAACCTACACACTGTACGCAGGCTTACTAATATACTGCTTATTAGTAATTTGGTTTATGCTGCCTGAAACGAAAGGTCAGACTCTACAACAGATTGAGGACCGATACAAAAAGGTGACGGAACCACCCAAAGATGACGAGGCTCAAGAAAAATTACAAGAGGAGAGTCGCGAGAGCAAAGAGAAAAACAGTAATAGCCCCAGTACTCCACTAACTGATAGTATTCCTTAAAGAATTACTCAGTGTTACCAGGGCCGGCCGTAGACCGACAGTTTATTGTAGTTAACTTGAGTAAATAAGAAGTTGGCCTTAGATCCCAATTTCCATAACAATAATGAGTGTCTGAAGTAAGCAAAAAAAATTACGCTGAAAGACAATCTACTATATTCTGATGGATGCATATAAGAGACTATAGCCGTCCGGACCCCCCCCCCCCACGCCCTCTTGCACAGACGAGAAAGGGAGACGGCAAAACTTTTATGTTGACAAATTTCCGAGTATATTTATAAGCTACCTCCTTTCCTACCATAGGGCGAGAAGAACTTTAAGAGACTATCAGACTCTTTGCGTCCACCCGCTACCGTGGACTTCCTTTTAATAAAGCTAAACTCATAATTCTAATGAAGAGTTAGGGCGACGCTGTTCACTATATTTATTATGTTCTCTCGTTGCATTTTCAAACATTTCTTTACTTAGCCAATACTACTTAATTTTAGTTCATTGTAGATAATTTCGATCTCTTAATGCCCAAGTGATCGTATTGATAGCATATTTTTAATTACCTATAAATCAACTTAGTAATAAAAGATAATATATTTTATTCAATAACGTTTCCGGATTTATTTAATACACAGGCATCGCCAGATGTCATAATAGGAGTTTTCGTCAAAATAGTCAAGTAAAAGCATTACAATATATATTTATTTAGAATGGTATATTTACTAGCTTTCACTTGATGTCGTGATAATAAAAAAGAAGTCGTCACTTCTCCACTTTGCTTTGTCCCCTATTTGCAAGCGCCATTTTTTTAAATTATATAGCGTATGTCACTTTCCAAACTGAAAAAATTCCAATGATATGTCTTACGTCACAATCCGTCAAGCCGTTTGGCCTGTAGCGCGTGCCAAAGAAATGGCACATACAAACATACATACATACGCTCGAAAAACACTACCCTCCTTCTGACGAAGTGGGGTAAGAATTTGCCGTCACGGGACGCCTGGCAGATATGAAACATCGTCACTATCACTACATGTCTGGTCAGGTACTAACCAGACTAAAATCAATTTTTCGCTTGATTTTGCCTGTAGTTTAACTTGGCTCGGGTCGAAGGCTAAGTAATCGTCATAGAGGAAATAATTGTGTTATAAAGAGACAGATCATAAAATAATAATTTACTGTAGTATTGTTTATTTTTAGTACTTTATCGCACTGATAAAATTATTATTTAATGATGATATAGACGTGCAATAAGCGATTGAAAGAGTGATATGTCATGATTCTGTCACACCCAAAATCCCCAAATCATAGACTATATATATGTTTTAGTTTAGATTGAAACAAAGTAGCATGCAGTCCTGATGGTAAATAGTTACTGCCGCCCATGGACATCTGTAAGCAACTTCATAATATACATGTATACACAAAATAGCCATCGTATCTAAGTCGATTACAGATGCGTTGCTACTCCGGAGGACTAAGATGGTCAAACGCAAGAACTGCTTCATGCTAGAAATAGGCATGGCGGTGGTACCGCCGGATCGAACTACACTACCACTATAAGCATATTCAGGACAACGATATAAAAACCCAAAAAATATTTTTCTATATTATAATTTTCTATATTATTTGGTACACGATAGACGTCTGTCTGTCCAACGATACGCGGCGATGTGGCATCATTTAAAAATATCATATAATTTCGAAGTAAACGAACCAATTGCTTCTATTGGCCACTCGCCTGTATAGTTGCACAAACGACTTGCTTAATTATTATCTGTACAGTAATATTCGCTCACACTCTCTGCATTTAACGTTACATTGATAGACTCGTGGACTGCGGTGATCTCTTACGGAAACAGGAAAGGAAAGATATAGAAACATTTTCTCTTTACAAAAGTCGTGAGATAACAGTGGATGTTTTATTAACTTTGATTAAGATTAAAGTGGCAAACGAGCACCTGATGATAAGTGGTCACAGCACGTGGACATCTGTTAATAACTCCATATAGAACGAGAGTTCTATCTGAAGCCGTTCACAGATGCGTTGCTGCTCCCGAGGACTAAGATCGTCGCTTCATACGTTACTCATCCGCCACTCAAAGTATACAATTTCATACTTCATAAGTGTATTTTTACTAATTAATTTCAAATTTTTGGTTAAATTCATTCCTTAAATGAAGAAAACTCGTTTCTGAAATCTTAAGTATTTTTAAACAAATGTACATACATAAAATTCGTTTAACAATCATTTCTTATGAAGTTTGTTTAAGTTATTTTTTCTGTTTTGTTCGTAACATTTATTTTCGAGTTACATCGGTACAACGGAGACGAAGCAGAGATCAGCCGGACATTAGAAGATAGGTCCGTAACTTAAAATTTAATTTTAACAGCCATTTTGTAAATAAATAATACGGTTAATATGCCGATAATACTGACAATCTTTCCATAATAACTTCAACAGTGTCGCAGAATAAAAACAATATTGTATTAAGTACCTACTATATTTAGCTTTATTTGTCATATATTACGTTAAATAGTAATACAATCAACATTTAAAAAAAACGACAGTTCAATCTCGGCAATATCAACAGCATTATTAAATTCTTATAAATAACAACAATCCAAAGAAAATTTTAAACGTTGGACTAACTAAAATGAAACGGCTAACGGCCTTACGACCGCGGAGACACGCGTCATACCCTCGCCTTGTGAATAGTCCATATCAGCTTAGAAAACAGGCTATGAATATAAAAAATATACATTCTTAAATCTGTATTATACAGTAAAAAGATACTAAGTAGCTGAAAATGTAAAATAAGACTTAAGCTAACATGTTACAATTGATCGCTGCGGTCAAAAGAAATATTTCAACCGATACATATTTCAAATCAGTTACAATTCATGGAAGCCAGATACTACACGTGTCATGTTATTTATTTATAATTAAAATTAATAATAACTTACGCAAAAAACAAGACGACACAACTGATCATGTTCATTAAAAAAATCCCACTTAAAATCATATATACTATTTTACAAGAAAACGGTGTATAACGTACAGGAAAACTATTTACAAAACGTCGATATTTTATTGTAAATGTAAACGATGCTTACATAAATGTTTTAAAAAATAGGCAATATACAAACTAAGGTAAGATTAAACAAGCCGAATATTTTCAATTGAATTTCACCAGAAGACAGCTGCATTTATATATTTTATTTTTACAATAATGAACCTAATTTGCATTCATTTTATTTATAAAAAGACTCGTCTATTCATAAAACAGCTCGTTCTTTTAAGTTTTAGATACAGTTTTCTAGCTTTGAGGGGGTTATGTCATAACTAAACGATATTCAATATAACCGAACGTAGGACTTTTTCGAATGCGGTAAAAATGTAAACATTCGAATATTTGTTCACAATATTAACTAATTTATGGCGTCTATACTAAAAAATGCGTCAAAAATGATCGTTCCTTCAATTTACTACATTACCAACAAAATCTTTGTGATATTTTTTCCATCTCCATTCAAAATGAGGACTACCAAATGTTAGTAAATTAAACTACGTACACAATTATAATTTTCTCATTCGCATAATTGAAAATGTATTAAAACGACTGGGATTCAATTCATAGTCAGTTGATAGTCGAAAGGACCGCACACAATCATACATCACACTCACACCACCATCACTTACGCTATCAGTATTTTTGCAAAAACTCCAAATACGTTTAAAAAATTTCCTAATATTTTTTTTTTATTAAAAAAATATTTACAAAACTCTTTTCTTTTCTCTGACACATTCGTTTTCCACACGTCGCTTAAGGTCTAACGAGCTCGCCTACCAATATGTAAATTTCGATATATGAACACGGTTCATAATTAAATGGACTCTAACAATTCCAACCACATCTCACCGTATATCCTTCATAGATGTCTTGCGTAGTTACGCGTTTGACAACTGTTACCCGCTTTCCACTTGAACGTCGAAACGATTCTCAGCGTCTCACATTTTATTTTTGTGTGGATGAGACATTTTATGACAGCGCTTCTTAAATGGAATGGAAATATTAATAAAGTAGAAACGCAATACTGCAAAAAAATATTTCGAGGCGGAGTTACATGTGTTTATTGTCATGGACCAATCCATCTATCAATCCATCAGCCCTTAAAAGTCACTGCTGGACATAGGCCTCCCCTAACTACTCTACCCGACTCCGACCGGTCCTGTGCCATCTGAATCCAGTGGTAGCCCACAGTCTTATTCAGGTCATCAGTCCACCTGGTCGGGGGGTGGCCTGTACTCCTTTGTCATGAAACAATGCAACCCACCTATTTATATATATTTATAATACTTTAGATATGAGAAAAATCTATTACAGGATTATAGATAAGACCATAACCAACGCCATAAAAAGATAAAGCAATATAGGCTTAATAAATCAGAAAAGCCACGTCTAAATATTTATTACGTGATTTATTTTGTTATTTAAGTAACAAACGAGCATGCGGCCACTCGGCGTTAAGTCACTGCCACCCATGGACATCTGTAAGATGTCCATGGGTGGCAGTGATTTAACGTCGACTCCATATAGAACCAAGGTTCTATCTGAGACCGATCGCAGATGCATCGCTACTCCTGAGGACTAAGATGAAGTCAGGCAACAAACAAACTGTTACAACCTTTGTTACTAAGCTAGTTTTGCCTAAGTAATCATTTCATAAGATGGTTATTTCCATGCATAGGGATTTGCTTAATCAGCAAAATTCATAATGCATTATACTTCAATAAAATCAGTCAGTTAGAATTTGAACACCGTCGCAAATAGCCAGTTAAAAGACTTATGACAGTAATATAATAGTAATCAGTGGTAACTTTGGGATAAAATCAATAAAATAGTTTTAGGGGAATAAAGCAGTTTCTTTTTAAAGACTGTCGGAGAAGGCCGTGTAACAAAACGAACACAAACATATTCGCGGTTATTATTCAAACACGCAACTACGCGAAGATTACTGCCACATCCAAAGTGTATAGATAGATAGATAGATATCCTAAATATCTACTGTTTATTTTGCCACAACACTGATATATCAAGGGTTAAGGGTGCTATACATTGAAACTTGCCAGAAACACCAATAGCGGATAGGATCAATAGATATCTTAATTACCCCTTTTAATTACGAAACTATAATTACCATGAAGCACTCGTACGTGTGATTCTTTAAATATTATCAAACGGTGCTTGAAAACTGACATCGAATATTTCTATAATTCATTCAGATTCATTTATCTGCAGAACCTCCAAAACTAATCTATGGTAATGTTATGTAGTCGCTGCCCATAGAGCCTTATGGTCTCGTTTATAAGAAAAGTCGCTTAAACAAACACCGTGTAAAGAAAAAAATATCAATAAAAAAAAAACCGAAAAACATACTGTTATAACGCGTTAAAAATTGTAACATAATTAAATTACTTGTCACGTTCGGAATGGAGCACGAACTCTAACGCTCTGCGTTATGAGACGTGCAATTTAATTGTATTAGTAATGGTATATACATCTACGCATTTCACGTTAAAACGTTAACTCACGGGACGTTTGGGATATAAACGCACGACGATTCGCAGAAGAGTGAACGTAAACGCTTTCTACAGTCATAGCCCCACACTAGTATTCTCTCCTGTGTCGTGGGTGTCATGGACACACAAAGACGAATACACAAACACACAAACCCAGAACAGAAATCTAAACTCATCATTCAGATGCTCGCTGGCCGGGGATCGAACCCGGGACCCATTGCGTGTCAGACCTCTATGGTGACCGCTCCGCCACGTGGGTCGTCCATCATTAGGGAATCTATGTAGAGCTTTAAAAGGGCTGATCGATAGATGACGATGAGCAGATTTGTGTTCCAACAAGCCCCTCTCGACCCTACATACATACTATTTTCTGACCTTGTTTCTAGAATAAACAGTATAAGTAATACTAATTAGCGGTAACGTACTATCAACGTTATTAGTTAACAGAGTTAATATTAACCGGTGGGTTAAGTGTTTTCTAACTGTTTTTACGTAAATAGCATATGTGGTCCACCTGATGTTGCTGCAACAACATCTATAACTGAGACCAAACAGGAATGAGGTTCCTTTAACTGCTTTTACGGCAAAGTTTCATTTAAACTGGTTTAACGATGTAACGCCATGTACGATTGAACAGCGTTTTATTATATCTATGTGATCATACATGGCATTGTTCCTGTTGAAGTACATTTGATGATGTATTTTATTTTCATTTTTATGCAGAAGCAGTTCTACATTTTTTGGGCTTAATGCTACCCAGAAAGTCCTGCACCTTTGCCTAAAAGTTTTATATGAGTTAGGTAATTTTCAAAGAAGCCTACGTCGTAAACAGACAGTCAAAAAGACTTGAATCTCTGTATGTACGTATTTTAAAAATATCTGTAGAGATATTAGAGACATATTTTTTCTTTTACATGTTTTTATAAGGTTAAATTAGTAAACGAGCACACAGTCAACCTGACGGTAAGTGGTTACTGCCGCCCATGGACATCTGTAAGCAACTTCAAATAGAACAGAGGCTCTATCTGAAGTCGATCACAGATGCGTTGCTACTCCCGAAAACTGAGATGGTCGCCTCATATACTTAGCCTCTGGCGCTCGTTGGAAGCAGACGCGTATCGAAACAAATCATAAAAAATCGAAATTACAATAAAAATTCGACAATCGAAAGTGTATCTTAAGTGACAAGTCCTTAAGTTCAGTTTATTTTACAATAAAATAGTGACTCAAGACCTTGTGCTCCTATACAACTACGCAACGCGGTACGGCGACGCATACGCAGCTCTCCTCACCCCCGCGAGTAAAGAGAGGAGCGGCTATTTTCTACACCGTTCACACCCGTACGACACCAGTGCACGTCGAGACACAATGAGCCTGCAAAGAACGCCGCCTAGTGCCACGCTAATAAGCGGAAGCGAAAGCGCAAGCGGATCGGTACCGAATCTATCCACCTACGTAGATATTGACTCATACATCAATACAAACTCAAGAAAACGCAAAGAGCGAACTGAAGTACAAGAATATAAAAAGGACTTTATCAGCTTCCGAACAGACATAATGAAGTTTTTAGAAGAATTTGGAAAAGCTCAAAATGAAAATTTAGTTCAAATACGAGAAGAAATATCCGAAATAAAAAATGAAATAAGAACAATAAAATTAGTTACAGAAAATTTTACCCAGCAATTTGAGAAAATCAACAATGAAATCGAAACGATTAAATTAAATAATACTGCACAGCAAGATAAAATTAAACATATAGAAAATGAAATATCTTATATAAAGAATCAATACAGCGATAATAACTCATTATCAAAGTCGCCCGCTCTTACACACGAAAACCTCTTCCTAGAATTAAAGGATCGAAGCGATCGCGAGAAGAATATTATTATTGTGGGTATTTCGGAAAAAAATGAAAGCAACTCATACGCTAGGCGAAAATACGATAACGAGCAAGTTTTAAAACTTATTAAATCATTAAGTGAGGATTGTCCGACACCAATTAAATGTTTAAGGCTAGGAAAATATATACCTAATAAAAGTCGGCCAATAAAAGCACAATTTAAAAATGCGGATACACCGAAATACATGTTTCGGAATAGAACAAAACTTCCAAATAATATACAAATATATGCGGACCAAACCCCGACTCAGAAACGGTATCTCCTAACCTTAAAAGAAGAGTTGAATAAACGCATAGAAAACGGTGAACAAAACCTTATCATTAAATACATCAAAGGAATACCCACAATAACGACAAATAACAATAATCAAAAAAACCAGTAGCAGCATCATTACTTAAGTCAACTTGTACAGGAACTTCTAGTAGAATAAATCACCAAATAGTAGCAAGATATCAAGATATCCCTTTACATCCCTCATCACTGCGATTTCTTTATGCAAATCTGCGTAGCATTCGTAAGGCTGGGAAATTTGACGAAATAAAATGCATATTGAAAGCAATACCGAGGACTACACATTTACTCATCTTTACGGAAACTTGGATAACTTCGGAGGACGATGCCAACCTATATCAATTAAAAAATTACAAACATATTTTCAGTTACAGAAAAAATAGCAAAGGCGGTGGTGTTTCTATTTATGTGCACAACAGTATAAAAAATGAAATAACGGAAGAAAGATTTGAAAACGGAAATCATTACCTATGGATATATATCCAGAAACTATCATTACATGTAGGAGCGGTGTATAAGCCTGGGGAAACGAACGTAAATAACTTTCTGGAG
Organism: Cecropterus confusis; assembly: GCA_018251515.1. NCBI lineage: Eukaryota > Metazoa > Arthropoda > Insecta > Lepidoptera > Hesperiidae > Cecropterus > Cecropterus confusis. Next base: position 12,545 of record DWTU01000783.1, read on the forward strand.
ATATATTCATCCCAGTTGGAACAGCGAAGAAGAACAGTGGTTTTTGGTGACTTCAACATCGATTTACTTAGTAAAAACAACCATAAAACAAAGTACTTAAACGAACTAGAAGAAACAGGATACGAAATACTCAATAAAATCAATGAGAAATACTGCACGCGAGAAACAAACACAACAAACACCATCTTGGACCATGTATGTACAAATGTAAAAAATCACTCATTCCACCTGTCGATAATAGAATCATCTCTTTCCGACCACAAGCAGATATACCTGGAAATTGGCAAGCTGGCTCCAGTGAAAAATAAAAAAATACATTACCAAGCACTAGATTATGACAAACTGTACAATGATGCCTTAACAATAGATTATATTAACGAAGAACACGACTATCATTACCTAGAAAAATATATAACGGAATTGATAGACAGGAATAAAATAAACAAGATAAAGTTTTTGAATAATTTCCAAGATGAATGGATAAACAAAAACATAATTGACTCAATAAATTTAAGAAATAGTTTATGGCAAGAAAGTAAACTTAAACCTCAAGATAAAAGTATACAAAAGAACTTCCGTAACAAACAATATCGAGTGAAAATGCTGATCAAAAAACGTAAGAAAAATTATTACATCAATTTATTTCATAAAAAATATAGTCAACCTAAAAAAAAACTACCAACAACTTGGCGCTAAATACAGTTTAAAATGGCAGTGCTCCTACAAATTTAATGTCAAGTCGGGACTAATTACTGTATGTACGGAAATCTGTAACTTACATAATTTATTTTTCTCTTCAGTTGGCACCGAGTTAGCAGATGAAATACACAATATATATCATATACCTAAACACCGGTAATAGTTTAAAGTACGAATATAACTTGAAGCATGATGTAACATTAAGTGACTTCTCGCCATATGATTCACATGAAATAGCTCAAAAATTAAATAATTTAACAACACCAGTACCGGCTTAGAGGGAATAAGTACAAAAGCAATTATTGACAGAAATATCTAAACACTAATGTAATGTAGATAACACATATATTGTTAAAGCAGCCCAGAGGCAATAATAGTAATCACATAATTATAAATAAGTCTTGTATCTCATTATAAGTGTATGTTTTTTATGAGAAATAAATTTCTTTAAACCTAAATAGGTGCAAGAAGTGTCGTCACACACGGAAGCTTACATATGTACAAACACGACACCGACATGCCTAGTGACAAAAGACAGCTTGCAGTATCCATAGAATGATGTCGCTGATGTCGTTGTCGTGCCTGCGTCGGTGTCGTGTCGTCCCAGTGTATAAGAATCTAACGATTGTTTAAACTCGATAGTCACAACATCCTATACACACCAGAGCGAGCGTTGTAATACTTATCACTAATATTTTATTAATACAATATACTATTCTCATTAAGTAACTATTACTACTACCTACTACTGAGAAGTTTACCACTTAGCTACCTGAATTAGTAAGCTGAAGTGGGAATGGGCAGGCCACATCGTTCACAGGACAGATAACCGATGGGGTAGAATCCTCGAATAGAGACCACGTCTGGGCAAAAGGAGGGCAGGCCGCTCCCCGACCAGGTGGACTGATGACCTGAACTAGACGGCGGGTAACCGCTAGATTCAGATAGCTCAGGACCGGTCGGAGTGGCGTCGATAGCTAGCTACCTACCTATACCTACGCACTTAACTAGCGCGGTGGTCTATGGTCAAAACTCTCATTCTAAGAGGAGACCCGTGCCCAGCCAGTAGACAATAATGGGTTGACTAACAACTGCATAAAATTAATAAGATGACATATATTTACTTTAAACACATCTTCCCAGGTAAAAAGTATACCCTCGAGACGCGATTAAACCCATATGTTAAGATTGCCTGTTGAGATGGGATAAGTCGATTACATTTCTTATTACGAATTTCTAGCAGCATTAATATAAGATATCTATTATCTGTGATATTTAAAAGTACTTCTTTAAAATTAGTTTAAATTGCTCGTTTTTTGTTTTTCTGTTCCTTTTTTATACATAAATTTGATACATCCGATATTCCTTGCGTAAGTTACCTTAAGAAAAACAGTACACTCAATGCTATTAATATATATTATCTGATGTAAAATATATATCGTAATTACTGAGATCATAAGAGACAAGGCGGATACTTTGCTATGAAACACGTTGAAAATATTCTTCATATATTATAATGACTGACGGGATGTTGTATATCGATTTTTATTTGTCGCAATACCAATTGCGATATAACGATGTGTGTCATATGCCTGACTCACCACCGACACGGTCTGTCCATCTGTTGCCTTAATCTATAACAATGATAAATGATAAAACGCAGCTAATTATCATTATCAGTGCCAACATCTCATTTTCTTGTTCTTTGTTATCAGATCAAACGAGTATGCAGTCCACCTGATGGTAAGTGTTGACTGCCATCCTAGACAACTGTCAGCCACTTCTCATAGAACAATGTTCCTATCTGAAGTCGTAAGCATTCCTTCTGAATGAAAAGGATGTCATAAGTATACCTATATTATACTATATACCTACAGTATATGATCAGATACCAGCATTTTAAGAGCAGTGATAGCCGAATGGTTGAAACTCGTCCTCTCAATAGACGGTACCGAGGTTCGAATCCCAGGCACGCACCACTGATTTTTCTAAAATTATGTGCTTATTATAAGTTACTTATCGCTGCTTTACGGTGAAGGAAATCATCGTGAAGAAACCTGCACACCTGAGAGTTCTTTAAAAAAGTTCTCAAAGGTGTGTGAAGTCTACCAATTCGCATTTGGCCAGCGCGGTGGAC
>DWTU01000784.1:0-15371 GCA_018251515.1 Cecropterus confusis
TTTAAGCGTTCTGATGTCACCATTTTTTTCAATTTTTCTATTAATAATATAAAAAAATATTTTATGTAATAGACTCGGCTGAGCGGTAGCGCGACTGCGCGGGGCACTATTTTCAATACAAAATAAAAATTATAAATAATGGATGTAGAGTTCCGGAAGTTGACTTTTGTTTCAAAAATTTGCTAAATATTAATAGTAACTGCATAAAAACAAAATACCTTTTTTTCATCTTAATTTGCTAATAACCTTTGCAATTTTTATCATGCAGTAAAATTCTTCGAATTAATTTTGTAGACTTTTTTTTATCATACTGTAGTAACAAACGAGTATGCGGTTCATCTGAGGGTTAGTGGTTACTGCCGCCCATGGACATCCGTAAGCAACTTCATATACAACAGGGGTTCTATCCGAAGTCGATCACAGATGCATTGCTACTCCCGAGGACTAAGATGGTCGCCTTATATATAAGTGAGCAGGCAACCACACCCTTCCCCCAAAACCAAAGAAATGCTTGTGGCGGTGATATTTCCCCGATCGAACTACACTGATTCTACCACCTGTAAAATAAGTCAAATGAGCTATGGCACATGTTTTAGGACCTAAAATTAACACGTTTTTGAACTTATTGACTAGACTATCAGTTATTTATGTGTTATATAACGTGGTATGGCCTAAATGGCGTGCCATTTAGGCATGACCTCGATTTAAATCAAAACGATCTATTCGTGGTGAAAATTTAAGATCACTTAACGCCTTACTGCCAACGAATAACATGAAGAAAACTTAAGAATCAAAATAGTGACAAGTCAATAATTCATTGCATACCTAATACATAAATTAAATTGAGATTAAGCTAACAAAGTATAAAATTTACGTCGTCATTTCTGACTAAATAGAGAATAATCACAATCCGCGAAATTCATTAGCGTCGAATTAATTCGAGCTCCAACGATTGGGCCCCTAATCACTAATTACTGCGCTAATTGCCGTCATTGTTCTACATATTTTGTATAAACCGGTATATTACGTCGCTTGCTTGGGGATTGCAACTCCGTATAAAATTCTCTTATAAGAATATAGAAACGAGAGGCTTATTTCTTATATTCAAAATTACAAGATTGAGCACTATGTACCTACTTTATACATATTGACTTCCTTATTGATTTCTTTGGCTGTTTTATCTATTTTACGTATTTATCTGTCATGCCCTTTATATCGCTATATACACTGTTTTATTTCTTTCCAGTTCACCAAAGAACATGTTATTTAAATAATTCTAAAATACTATTTCCATATATTTTAGGCCATTTACTTAAGATTAATAATACAACAAAAATATTTCAAAACAGTTACTTATTGTTTCACAATATTTCATGACAATATACTTTTACAGAGTTATATCATAATCGACATTGAAGGACGGCACATACAAAGCGTTACAGTGCAATCAGCCACGCCGCCCGTCGCAACGCAGAAATTTACGTCGTACAACACGCCGCGTATATCCTTAACTCGGAAAATGGTCTTGGTTGAAGCATTGCACCGCCTTTTATACGCGTCGGCCTTAACTCCTTCGCATAAAAGTTTACCTTTACTGCACTATTAATATTATCAGGTTTTACTTTATGAATGTTTTTTTATGAAGTACAAACTAGTGCCGTTAGTACGAGTTTATTATGTTCCATCCTAACAATCATGTTTGTGTTTTCGCCATTCCAAAGTACATTGTAAGGTATGGCGAAAATTAAAACAAAAATGTTGAGGGTACATTACAATGTTTGGTCAAAAACGTGAACAATTATTGTTTTGAGGAATCAAGATTAACTCATACTAAAGCTACTGATGGTAAGTGCTCTCTGCCGCCCAGAGACATCTGTCAACTGTTACCAGCTTTAATGGATATTTAAACATACCTCGCACAAATTTTGTACAATATAAAAATCTCGGAGGCATTCATGAGGACTGCCAAAAGAAGTGGAAACTTAAAAAGAAAATCATTACAAAATAATAACAACCCTTCAAGCGTCAGCGTTGAGCGTTAAAAACGTTAAATGTATGAACTCTAACTTTAAAAATTGCTGCACTTTGTGGCGATATTTGTCAAAATCCGCTCAACGATGACGATTGCAACGCCTACTGCATGTTTCGTGTCTTAAGACAGCCCATTGGCTACTACCGCTTGTGCGATATTGATATGCCACGAAACATTTGCTCGGCACTAGAACTATACATATCTATCGTCAAATCCGAGAAACGGTAATCGATCGTACAGCACTACTGCTATCTTCAAATCTTAAAATCTGTATTGTCATCTATCGTCTGTTATCGTTCAGTATTGATCGTTTTACGTGCAACGCCATCTATCGTCGAATCCGAGAAAAAGCAATCGCCCTGCACAAACACTGTGTATCGCCCAGCTACGAAGTATCAGCAACGAATAACGCCATCTATCGTCAAATCCGAGAACCACATTAGCATATCAGTGTCGCGAACCCGTAACTTTTCCTCTACGAAAAAGTGCTCAACGCGGCATCAGTTTTCACTTCAAAAATGAATTAAAAACTATATCCAATGCTCTGATACCAAGAACAACGAGTACACGATAATAAATATTTAGCAGCTCGCTACCTCGTGATTGCGTGCCCCGTCCTCATCCGTATCTCATTAATAAAATTAAAGAACCTCACGTTCTACTTTCCATGTAGAAAATATGTAGACAAAGTTTAGTACTCAAATCGATGTATATAACATCGGAAGCTTGCAGTATTCCTGATGAAATGTTATTATTATTTTTTTATTGAGGGTCCTTCATATGTAATTAAAAAAATTGTTAGTTAAGCTTTGTTTCGCTGAAATTCTTGTTACCACGAAAGAGTGAGGAACCACAAAGGATTCTACCATATTAAGGTTGACTACTTGGATATCTAATTTTCTATGTCAGAATTGGACATTGTTTAATTTAACACGCTTATTCTACAAATAGGTGGTTAAATTGGAACAATTTCCAACAATTCAGTAGTTAGGATTGAAAGTTATACAGTGTTCATTAAATAGACTGAAATACTGTAATACAACTATTATTAGAAATTCATATAACGTTATAAAAGGTCAGATATATTTCATAAATAAATTTTACAGAGAAAATTTAAACGCAACAAAAGGATCTCTGTTCATAAATTATTCAACACACAATATGTAAGCTTGTATCGCTCTAATGGAGGAAAAAATATTTCTTATAAAGGGATAAGGTTTTTATAGAGTCGCCTGTTCATATTTAAGAAAAACACGAAATAATTTGATTTTATATATAATTATGTTGGATTGGCATGGCATGGCAAGACAGCCTAAAAAAAATGAGTCAAGACTATTATTACATTGATGAACTCATAAATACATACTTTACTACATACCACGACAAAGCTGAAGGTTTCTTTTGGTATATTTAATACAGGAACAGCGTCGCCTTTTAGTTGTCATCATTCGTAGGGTTTCGTACCCAAAGGGTAAAAACGGAACCCTATTACTAAGACTCCGATGTCCGTCTATCTGTCTGTCACCAGTCTGTATCTCATGAACCGTGATAGACAGATAGGTGAAATTTTCACAGATTATGAATTTCTGTTGCCGCTATAACAACAAATACATAATAAAATAAATATTATATGTGATATCTCTAGCAAGAAATGTGATTTTTTTTGACGTTTTTTGCGCGAGGTCTACTAACACTTGACCGGTGTTTTTTATTGTCATTCGATATTGTGTTCGAACTAATTCTGCAGTGCCTTTTTGGAGTCCTATTGATGCACTGAATTCATTTAATTTTTATTTCATCATCGTTAAGAAATTTGCAACAGTACTAGAATTATTATTATCGACCAATCAACATTTAAAAACACTAGAAGCCTATACCTGCAGCAATTAATTTTTCAGAAAAATCATAAATTAAAGCAAATACGGGTATTTTTTTCAGTAAATAAACATACAGTACTATTTTATCTTATCGCCTACCACTTTAATATATCCAATATTGAAAAATATATCTCGAAACTCGATGAAAAAAATGTTAACGATTCATTCTCATTTTCTTTTCTCGAACTATGGTTTACACCCTTCAACAACACATCTTGTCCCGAGCATTTTACACCTCACGTATAAACATCTTTCCACGTTCTCAGGCAGAAATTAATTATTAATTCCCTTTTTCTTTCGGTAAATTCGTCAAACTCCCACCGTATCAACAAAACATAAAACTACAGAATTAAGTTTATGACCGACTTAAAATATTTTGACGTTTTTGATAGAACGTTTGTATTTGTTACCAAAGGTAAACTTAAATTTAGACTGGCCTTCATGCTTTCCATGATTTGTTTGTAGTAGGCTCGATACACGGACGCATACATACACAGCCCATTTCGTTACGCGACGATTTCTACTCCTCGTGAGCCGCCTTGTGGAACTTCGTTTCAAAAAATCCCAATGTCATGAACCCAGGGACGCAGATTTGGAAGAATCTTGCACCGGATATTAGGGCTCCAGATGTCGCGTGTAACTTTTGTTGATATGTTGATTTATTGATGATTTAATAACATAACTTATTATTATCCCGACTAATATTATAAATGCGAAAGTAACTCTCTCTGTGTGCTACGATTTAACGCCTAATCCACCCAACCGATTTTAATGAAATTTGGTACAGAGATAGAAGTGACCTTAGGAAAGGACATAGGCTACGATATATCGCGAAAAAGGGGTTGAAAGGATTAAAAATGGGGAAAGGGTTGTTGGTGGTAGTTTGTATGGAAGTTCGTTATTGTTAAAGATAAAACCATGAAAAATAACCGGATTCTTATGAATTTTGGAATAAACTTTTTGTATCTGAAATAACGTAACATGATGAAAAATTTGACCTTCAACTCCTCAAGCCTGATGATGCAGGGGAACTGCAGGCCTAAACCAAAGAAGTTAGCCATTTGGAGCTTTTTGATCTATTATATGATTACTGAACAGAGATGTATGATGAAAAATTTTACTTTTCACTCTTCAACCCTGATGATGCAGGGGTACTTTGAACCTAGACCATAGAAGTTGGCCATTTGGTGCTTATGTTAATGCAGTAATATTACGATGCAAAGATATAAGATAAAAATTATGACCTTCAACTCCTTAAACTTGATAATGCAGGATACTGCAAGCGTAAGCCATAAGAGTTAGCAATTTGGTGCTTACGGATATACATAAAATAAGATTACTAAGCAGAGACATAAGACGTCAAATTGGACCTTCAACTCTTCAACCCTGATGATGCAGGGGTACTTCGAACCTAGACCATAGAAGTAGGCCAATCGGTGCTTACGTATATGCAGTAAGATTACTAAGAAGTGGTATGAGGTGAACATTATGACTCTCAACTCCTCAAACTTGATATTCAACTCCTCTGCGGTACTGCCTTCCTTAACCATACCTAAACCATAGCCAATCTAGCTACATGGCTCTTACGTATATATAATAAGTTTATTGAGTAGATATATAATATTTAATTCGTCCCTCAATTGTTTAACCCTTATAATGTAGGTGTACAGCTTGCTTAAACCTTAATATATATACTAAAAGTATGTAAGAAACAAAGTGCCTGCCGCCACCAATGTGCTTTAAATAAATGTTATTTAGTTAAGGTTGTTGAAGATATAAATTTCGGTTATATTCATTTTACATTTTTTTAGTGCGGGTGAAACCGCGGGCACCGCTAGTAATTTTCATAAATCTTATAAATATGTTTACGCAAAATAGACTAATTTGAACAAATTATGTGCCGGCCGTGTAATGTCTCTGTAAATTGTAGCGAAATATGCCAAAACTCGCTCACCGCTGCCGCTTGCAGTGTGAGGGAAATATTTCGTGGCCCTCATCTTAGTATAAATTAACTATTTTCAAGTGACTATTAAAGTATCTATAGTATACAACTGTAAATCTACACAACTGTGTATACTATTATTCATTAAAATATCACAAAATTGTATTGCGAGGTGTAACTCCGAGGATCCCAGCGGACGAGTGTCGGAACAGCGCGGAGCTGTCGGCGCGCGCTCGCTTCCGGCTCACTAATGAGCACTATCTTTAACTTCTGCTGCAACGGTTCTCAAATTCACTAAGTTTCATCTCAATATTATGCAATTTAGTTCATATTTAATTCTAAATTTGGAAAATAAGCGTACGTATGCTTAGATACACTAAATTATTTATCATAATTATCATAAATTCATCATTGCATGTTGGCTTTTCTCTGTTAAAGGAGCTCTAGAACGTTGGCTATTTATACGTGACGTTCAAATCAATAACATAATAATTTGAAATTTTAAGAAAATTGCACTCCTGTGGAGTTGAGAATCGCTGGGCTTACTAATCACTTACTTGTCGGCTTGCGCTTTCGAGATGTCCCATTTAGTTCTGAATAGGATTTAATTGTTAGCGTCGCGGATAGCCCGGGATTAAATCGACTGTCTAGCCTCCTACCGTACGCTCCCACACGCCTAATGTATGACGTCATTCATTGTCTGGGGTGCTCAATGAGTAAACAGAACATTAGACTCGCAGGAGGCAAAGATCTCATTCATAAAGTGAAAGTCTGTGTTCTCTCTAGGAAATGATGTTGCCTCGTCCTTACGCTTAACACGGATTCAGATGAATTGTAACAGATAAAGCGTCTCTATAAGTAACCGACATTCAATGGAGTCATTAGTCTGCGTTCACATCGTCTGCGTCATATACGCATCTAATTAGTTTTAATCGCTAATAATGAGGCTATTAAATAAATTAATAGGCGAGTAGGCTGTTTGGCCAAATTTTATATCCATTTTCTATCCCGCACATAATGATTGTGAGTGTTAGTGAGTTTATAGTGCGTTTAATTCTGCTACATACTACATCTTCCAAGTCATCTTGCAAAGTCTTTAAAAGTATTTACGAATCATTGTCTCATTATTGCATTAGGGGATGTCCTGCTTAATATTAAATGAGATTGATTAGACTCGCTAGTGTAATTGCAGGCGGAAGCAGCGTGATTAGGCTAAAGTTACCTCCCACGCGTGTGGTGACGTGTGCTCGTCGTCGTTCATTGTCTGCAGCAGCGGGACGAGCCGCCGAGGATCCGTGAAGCGTGGGAGCTAATGTTCTAAACAACGATTGTTTTGGTTTCACATTCGACTCACTTTTACTATTATACTGTTTGTTACTATGCTTCTTACTACTGTACTGGTAGGCATTGTTCTGAAGTTTGATCCGTTTAGTCATCGAAAACCTACGGCGCAGCGTATTACTTATTTTTGCGCAAGACGTTTTATAAAGACTTCAGCGGTATTAAATTCCTGCATTTATTTTGTAAGAGATTATGTGGCCACTTGAAAAGTTATAGCCAGTTACAATATTTTTCTCTATTGGATCGGAACACTACCTCGATTCAGACGACCCGGCAATAAAACTGGTATACTTGTCCTTTATGTATAATAGTAACCATTTAAGTAGTAAAATTCTAGTACATCGCTAACTTTGTAGATCTATCGATATAATATACTCTACTTACAACTATTTCATTTATTTATGGTCTCCTCGTTACAGGACATGCAGACGGAAACCTACATAATATTTTAGAGTAATAAGTGTGGGCCACGTGCCAAGTCTATCATGTTACGATAGAGTTGGCAATATATTTCATAGTCTGTCGCAGAACAGATGTTCAAGTCGCCGTCGCGAGGAGACCGCCGCCCTTTTGCCAACAGGTGGTCAATGACCCATTTCTGCTTATTAGCGTTTATAGGCGACTTCTATAAATACAGGTGAATTTTAATCCGTCATTATCATAAGCGTCTTTGTAATTAAATTACACTAGTATTTCTTGGTCAAAATCGATAACCAAATATATCTGTTAATGATAAGATTTTAAAACAATAATTTCAGTTTATTAATTTCATATTACTTTTCTTGTACCTTTTGTGTTCGAGAAGATAATCAATGATAGGAATGTGGCTACACGTTTAAGTTCGTTAACATGACCGTCATGTTTACCATACAAATGACAGACATTGGTCATCTGTTCCCACAGTCTGTAAAATGCACAAGATGTTTTAAAACACAACCATTTTACACGCTAGTTTGACCGCATGCTGTTCAACCTAAGCTGCAAGTCATAATTACGTATCTATGCGTGTAACTCTGAGGGAGAGAGGATAATTGGGCGTGCTCGTTGTTGTGCCGCTGCGCGCCGTCTGCTCTCGAGATGTGGCAAAAACTGGTCTTGTTTCCGGCGACTGGTGCTACGGCAAAAAATGAACCATTCCAGAAGAGCGTGAGTCATTCACATTGATTGCCACTTTGATACACTATTTGAATAAGCTAAGGAAGTCTAGTCTAAATGTTTCAATTGAGTTTCTTTTCATTTACAACTTTTTGTAAAATCTATTAATGGGTTTATATTGACTCAAGTCAGATTTAGCTTGATAAAATCTTTAATAAAGTACACTAAAGATTTTTCATCTAAATCTTTCGTTTTTTAGTAGATTTTGCGATAAAACTTTTTAAACAATAAGTTATTGTTGCGAGTTCTCGTTGAAGTATTTTCCACTCCTGCGGACCAAGATGGCAAATCAGGCGAGCGATCATATAACGAACATAATCATCCTAGTGTTAACGAATGCAAACTAACTACGTAATTTGATTATTGCTTTTCGTGCAGAGCAGTGCGTGGCTCGCGAGTCACCAATATTGTAAGTGCATACCATACGTAGTAAGGTGGGTGTACGGCCATGGAAGGCCATGCTTCTTCAAAGGCCAACTATAAAAAGTTATAGATATTGTCATGTAATGAAAAAATCCTTCCTCTCACAGTTAGCCACATCAAACTTAAGGACGCAGAAGCAGTGGCGAGTAGCTCGGGTCGCTATTTTATAAAGGGGGTCCCTCGGTTCGTAGACTTTGGTCGCCGACGTTAAAGTAGTAATTTGTAAACAAAGGAAAAGGTAATTTTTTACCTGAATAACCTATTATAGTCTTATTTTTTCAAAATATCTTTTCGATTTTAGTTAAAATATCGGTCGTTATCGTAAGAAAACCGGTGGTTCCTTGTAAAGGCAATTAAAAGTTTGCCTTGCTAGGATACATATGCAAATCAATGGCAAATGCAACATTTACAAATCATGGAAATATGAACACTTAGTTTTTAGTTATAAATATATATCGGGAAAATTAAAATAATATACTTACATGATATAAATCGATAAGGACACTGAATCAGCTGTTGCAAAGCGTACTTAATAACATTTTATTATTTAAAGGTTTGATAATACGTATGTTACATATTTATTCATGGTATCTATTAATTAATTATTAAAAATACTTATGGATTAAAACGACATACAGTGGGACGCAGTGCGCGCTGAGTCAGCGCAGGTACGGTACATTGTCCAAATTGCGCCACTTTCGCTCTCGCCTCGCTGGCGATGTTTGGTCTCAGCAGGATTCGCGGGCGGATGCGCATTGTAGGCCACTGGGCTGCGCCGTGATCGCTTGAGCAATCTGGAAATCTTAAGTGTAACATTACGCATTAGGTTAGTGCCTACGAGTAGATGTCGTTTGCAATATCACGTAACTGGGGTTTTTGCTGATCGAGATTTATATAATTTTATTATATTTTATGTTCGGAATTGAGGTCAACACTCTTCAGTTTTTGCAAGTCGATGATGCAATGACATGATTTAAAATTTATGTAAGCTTCTCATTTTGTTAAATTTCATGCCTATTGTTAAAATACAAAGGTATGTTTGCTCCAAATAGCGGTATGAATTCCGAAACATCCGGACGTAATTTGAAATTTTGTACTGAAACATACCGCGGCATGGAAATGAGCTTGACGTTATAGATTCCTGCGATAGTTACCAGGTTCCCACGGCCTAGATGAGATCGTATCAGTGTTCATCAGCTGCGTTCCACGCAGCCGATGAACACGGATACGTGCTAAGTCGGAATTAAATAATCACTTAAACAAGAAGATTACGTTATCGTGCTTTAGATAATGTCACCGTAACTCTGACGTTATAATTGAAGGACTGAATTTATAACATTTTAGTCTATTTTATTCCCCAAAAGTATCGTGACTGTCGTATACATTATGGCTTGTCAAACATTGGACACTCATTGTTGTTAACTCATAGAGGTCAGCAATTGGGTAACATTGCAATTGTTTAATGACATAGTCAGTAGATAGTAAACGTTGCCTTACTGTACCAATATGAAATGCCATACTTGATTATAATAATAAAGATAAGTACAATGTAAAGGCTTATAAAATATGCATTATGATTATGAAATTTAAAGATTTGCTTACAAAATATAACAAATTAAATATTAATAAATTTTCCAAACTTGTTAATTATTGTGAGTCACCAAAGACAATTGTGCAATTTATACTGTTTACCGGTGCAGCACAATTTTGTTGTAAGAACATGACATATTAAGTATAATTAAAATCAACTTAAATTTCTTGTGATTCTAAATGAATTATGACAATTAATTGGTTGTATCGAATACGAACTCGTATTGTATTTGTTCGCGAGCGAGTGTACACAGGACCGAGATAGCACGTAAGTTTCTTTAGTTCACAGAGTCGGTAACTAGTAGAATTTACTTTTTAAAATGTTGTTTCGAAAGAATCGATTAATTCACATAAAAGTGAACATCTTCCACTATTAAAATTGGATACCATATTATATTTAACATAACTAAACAATAACTTAAGACTAAGCAGTTTCAAAAAGAAGAAAATTTACAATTTAGGCAGAAAATATAATTCGATAGTTTGTCTCATATAGGTAAGTTTAAGTATTTACCGAATAAATTGGGTTACTCCAGAAAGACTGACATTACGTGTATGAATACAATAGTTAGTCGAAAATACTGAATTATTGAAATAATTATGATGGGATCTGTACTTGTTGCACCTCTTACGTATTTAGAAGTGTTTAGTTGTGTCCAACTATTGGCACTAGTATCCTTCTAGAAAGGAATTAAAGTCATAATCGTACTTTGACCATGTATGTGCTGTGCTGGCACAATGCACATAAACTTGTTTATGAAGAACTCTCAGCGTTAAAAAGTATAAGTAAGCATTAAGGTTAAGGTTACCACGTACAAATTTCATAATGCCTATAAATTATATATATACAACTCTATAAGTTCTCATGAAGAAATCCTCCATCTAAACTTTACATTCACATTAATTTATTTTACACATTCCATGCAAAAATCAGAGGAGTCAAAGGGACTAACTCTCAAAAATGGGTGATCGAGGAGGAATGTATAAGTTAAAGCATAGTGAAATAAGAATTCATTCTTATTTTACTATGGTTGTAGTGACGTATAATACTATTAAACGTAAACGTATACGTAAACTACGCTTGATGTCATTTCTACGTTTTATAATATTCTATGGCCCAGCGAACCCACAGGCGGTGTTGACACTCGCAGTGATTAGCACCTAACTACCTACAACTTATTGGTGAGTTGGGTAACAGTCGACTTAGGAAACTTCTCTACTTCTGACTAGTGTGGGCAAGCTGGGTGCTGAAGGACGACCACAAGGTTACCTTGATAAATATATTCTTAACATAATAGATCATGTTAAAAACACTTACATTTACTGTTGCTAGTTGAATAATATTATGCTTTCTTCGGTTGTGTATGTATAATTATTTTCAAGCATACGCACTGCAGGCACCCCAGATTCATAATGGCAAAGGAGGCAAGAGAAATGCAATCCACCTGTTGCTAGGTGCCCACTGCATTCCAGTAACTATAAAACATCATAAAAGTTATTTAGGTGAAGGTTGTCATTTATGTGGAAGTGTGGACTAATTTTCTTATCCTCATGTATGTATCTAAATTACTGGCATTACACTCTGTGTACGATAAACCTAAAAAGGTTTATAATGCTTGTTTATTTAAATTATTTAAAAAAAGATTTAAATTAAAAAACAACCTTAAAACAGTATAAAGTACGACCGCTTTAACAATTAAAAAAAGTTAAAAAGTAGGGACCTCAGCTAACAATCCTGTTTCAACAACAGTTTTCATGTATTTTATCGTTCGTATTTTACCTGGAATGCCTGCCCACTGTAATTATACACTCGCGGTTCGGAATGACAGAAGTTTGTGCCGGAATGCCGGCGACTGGCCCGCTTTGTCGCAGTTTAGAAAGTGGCCCACTACGAGACAAAGGCAAGCGCGCGTCCGTTTGGATATGTGATAGGTGGATACTGCAAGGATTACACTAAATTAAAACATTTATTCCTTTTATACCTTTTTCAGAAAAAATATATTTAAGTATTACACATGTTGCGCAAATACCGGGAATCTTACAGTTGTTATATCCAATTTTTTTTCGTTATCATTAAGCTACATTGGTTTGCTATCGATAATATGTTCGATAACTATTATGTATATACTATCCGTAAATTACATACCTACTACACGTAATAATATAATGTTTTATGTGATATAGTAAGGATAGATAAATAAAGTTGTTCAGGTGGTGTCCAGCAACGAACGCTGATGTCCGGTGGGAGGACAGCGGGCGTGCGGGCGACGCCGACACTCGGCCGAAGCGTCGCAACTTCGTTGTTGTTTCACTGCAGATAGCTCAGGATTGTCTCGCGTAGGGTTGCCATATACAAATATTTTGCGAATATTATAAGTTCTGTACTGAATGCTACTAGTGGTTTATTACTCTTCGTATTATCTATAGCTGCATTGCAAAGATGTGTAAAGAGAAAGGTTATATAATTATGACCACACGATAACAGTGAAAACTAATAATTTACCATTTAACAATAATTAGGTATATATTTTATACACTCAAAATACGTTATATATTTAACTTCTAAAATAAAAGTGTAACTCTCTCAAATAAAATAGTAAATACTAACAGCATGTAATTATTGTATTCACTTGATTCACAATATTGTAACGGTTGAATAAGGAATGATACTCTGGCTAATGTTGACTATAACCCGGTATTATTGATTATTACTCTAGAAGATATTACCGTATTCACTTTAAAAAAAGTAACAAAGATTTGTTCCCTAAACAAATTTATAACGCTCCAGTCAAGGGCTACTCTTGAAGGGAATTTTTAAATATTGTATATAGACGTTCTCAAACATTGCATGGTATTTAATGCTTGTGTACAAACACAAATACCACTCTGAACAATTTTATGATAGTTAGATTTTGAAACGGCATAGTGGAACATGTATATATTTTGACTGAATATAGCAGTTGTTCTAATTAAAAAAAAAAAATTCCTAAAAGGAAAGTATTATGCACTCAACGTTATGTAGCGATCTTCTTACATACACAGCCCACAATTTTGAAAATATGGACAATAATAATATGCGGGAACCCTGACAGCTCGCGGACAAAGGGCATATAGCGACGAGTTTCGCATTCTTGCCGTAATACTGTCGTATATTGGAGACATTGTGAGGAAATCGCGAGGGGAGCATCAGCCGGCACCAGCCTACAAGAACACGACCGCTCTACAATGACATTTACCAAACTTTATACATATTGATATTTATGCAGTTACTTATTTGACGTAACGCGTCATGGTTTCTGTTTTATGCAACAACTTTAGATTTTTTATGATAGAAAAATTTTGACACACGCTTTTGAAAAGTCTTACCCTTCGTGATAAGTCTAAGTTTTAGGCATAGACTAGAATTTTCGATGCATTAGGAAGTATACGTATTATTTTGACAAAGTCACACTTACGTTGAAAATAAAATAAGCATGGTTATTATCTATCTACATTGCTATACACGGCATTTATATTAAACAACTGTAGTACTACTGTAAAAACACAATATAAAGAAAACTGCAGCTTTCTACGTTAATTTTATTAAGAAGTTTTAGTAACTGTCATTGTAGTTTTTATAAAATCAATTTGTGTGTGATTTGTTGGCCGAGCGCACTACTGATTGAGTTACGTCTGTATTAGAAATCATCTCCAGCGGCGCGCGGCTGGCGAACAATGCACACGAATTTCTGAGGACGCTCGCACGGTAATTGAATCGTTATTACGGCGACGTGGCCGCGAAATTTACCTACTTGGAGACAATTTTCGGTGTTCCATACATTTGGAGCACGATAATCGACAAATCTATTAGGGTATACATTGGGTTGTTAATTGGGTTTTTATATTATAAACGTAGTTCAATATATCAGGTAACTACTGAAAATTAAACATATTTGAAAGTTATTGTGTTCGTTGCAATTATTAACTTTGTTTTAACACGAGATCCTGCCATAGTATACTCAAGTGTTAAGAGCGTAAAGTATGTTCGGTTTTCCCTGACACTTTCTCCAGCGGTAGCGGTAAGCAGGCATTCCATTACGGGGCGTCTGGCTCTATACTCCATAGTCTACTTCAATAATGATGCCGCGCGATTTCCGGCATTTGCTCATTTTAATTCTTGTCTCGGCGACGACCTTCTATATGTAGAGATTATTCCATTGACTGCGCCAGACTGCGGTCCTGTTCAGCCAGAAAACATTTCTTTATTTACGTAATAGTTCGTTTGGCTATAAGCCACGTGGCATGGGGTTCGAATGTGGTAAGGTGGACTTACTTTAATTCATATTAATTATACTTAAAGAATATAGGTGGCTATGGTGAATCAGCTTTTATCGTTGCTTCGCTTTAATGTGATAAATAAAGATTTTATTTTTTTTCCCAAATAGTATATATGTGTATTACCTTTGAATACGTATTAAAACGAAGATTAAAATTTGAGAAATCGATTTCCTATAAAGTTTATGTAAGTGTATGATTAAAACAATATCAGTAATGAAGCGGTTGGTAAAATCATGCACATAAATGTTCACTTTACAGGTAAACTTCGTGTTCAACCTGATGTATTCGTATCTGCCTTATTAATAACATCGTATCTTCGTTTTGACAGTTCAGACTTTGAGTTTCCTCTCATGCGAACTTTTCTAACCATCTAATATGAGGAAGATTATTTTGACTAAACTTTAACAATACCAATTAAACTATTGGTTGTTTGACTGTTGTAGTAAAATGTTTGTTTGGGTGTAAAGGATTTGCGTGTTAAGTTTTATGTAATACTTCAATTCGATTCCACCTTATTTTTATAGTGGGTAATCCTCATGGATACCCAGCCGCCCCGGGGAGCAGCTGGGTTATGCCGGACTCTTACCGGGTAAACCCCCACTGTGTTTTGTTCGCACCGTATGGCGGGAACACGGGCACGCTTTCGCACTCATCTGCGAACCCGCCGGGGCCTGGCCGCTCCCCCAGCCCCCCC